>QRFJ01004403.1:72196-146168 GCA_006176705.1 Cocos nucifera | reverse complement strand
TAAAGAGGTTAGTATGGAAAACTCTAAGAGGGGATTAATACCCTTCAGAATGGTTTCATCTTTCCAAGAAGATTGCCCCAGCACACCTGAGGAAATAGAACGCATGAGCAAGATCCCTTATGCTTCTGCAATAGGGAGCCTCATGTATGCCATGCTATGTACACGACCTGATATAGCCCATGCTTGTGAGTGTCACAAGCAGATAATCAGTCAAATCCAGGTGAAGAACACTGGACTTCTGTGAAATGTATCCTTAAGTACTTGAGAAGAACTAAGGATATGATGTTGGTCTTTGGTAATGGAGAACTCCAAGTTCAGGGATACACAGACTCGGACTTCATGTCCGATATAATGATCGAAAGTCGGCATCTGGAAGTCTGTTTGTGTGCAATGGTGGAGCTGTCAGCTGGAAGAGTTCCAAGCAAACTGTGATAGCAGATTCCACCATGGAAGCAGAATATATAGCTGCATTAGAGGCTGCAAAGGAAGCATTCTGGTACAAGAAGTTTGCTGCAGAAATTGGAGTAATGCCATCAGATGCCATTCCTCTTTACTGCGACAACAATGGCGCCATAGCCCTTGCTAAGGAGCCGAGGTCTCACCAGAAGTCCAAGACATTGAGCGGCGATATCATCTCATCGCGATTAGCTTGAGAAAGGTTAGTTGAGGTCAAGAGAGTCAACTCCGCAGATAATGTGGCAGACCACTTACAAAGCCGTTGGGCAGCAGAAGATCGAAGCCCACCTTGAGAAGATGGGACTTAGACTTGTAGCCAATTGGCTTTAGGACAAGTGGGAGATTGTTAGATATATGTGCCCTAGAAGCCAGAATTGGCTGACACTTGTAATACACTTCTAGGGGCAAAATTGTAATTTTGACTAATTAATGAAATGGGTTATTTTCTATCACACATGTGTATTTAGTGTCTGTGATACATCCTTTGAGTTAATGGTAATGATAATTCATATTTTCAAGAGTTGAAAATTTAAGACATGAATCATCATTATTAACTCATAAACAGCTCCCGACCATAGGATCATCAACGAGGATGGTGATTGATCCGGAAGGTTGGTGTACGATCGCTTCTCTTTAGTAGATGAGTCTTGAGTCTACGGTGTGGAGACACCGGAACGAGAGTACAGGTACTCGTTAGAGAACGAGGGCACTGAGCGTGACCACCTCGAGTAGTCATTAGGGAGTCTACCTTCTCGTCAATGACTGACTCGATGCTGCAGCAGTGTGTCTGGTTCTTTGACCTGAGATGCATCGGCAGTTCACCTTGAGGGTGTTATAGTTTGACTACACCATTACTCGGTCTCCTAGCCATATGGAACCCTGAGGTGTATGTTGGCTGTGACATGTTCATTGTGGAACTGGATGCATCAGATGGGATCTATCTACCTGGTGGTAGAGGAGTAGCCCTATGATGATCATGAGAATCAAGTCCTGAAGCCCATGGCCATGGCAGTAAAAATAGAAAGAGTTCTATTTTAGATTTTCACATTGGACTCGAATCGAATGATTACATCATAGACAGAGACTAGGTTTGACGAGTTCACCTTAACCCTAATCTGATCGGGGCTCAAGATAGAAGAACTTAATCACACAGGTAGCTGCACCAAGAGGTTCGCATTCAGCTCTGATGGGTTTGCCACCATATACTGCTAGGTATCTGGTCGATTTTTGGGAGCAATTAGGAATGATTTAGATGATCGATCAATTCTAGCTGTTCGAATCAGAAGAAGTTTCTGATCCATCGAAAGGAAGTTTCGATGATTCTATGATAGAGTCATGACATATCCCATTACCATACAGAACTGAACCTAACCTGGGTCACACACAACAAGGGTTGAATCTGGTGATCTCAATTGAATCATCTAGTTCAATTGATTGAATTGAGATTCAATTAGGTTCAAGGAAATCGTGCTAGCACTCGATTGACCAACACTTCTTTTAACTATATAAATAAGTTGTCCTAACTGAGCCAAAGATTTGTGCTCATCAGAGGCCTTCATATGGTCCTGACTGGAGGTTGTCCAAGTCAGAAAGGTTGTCTTATTTGTAGATATTTACCTGCCGGTCACCTGCCATTTCTTGTTCTTTGACTTTGGTCAAAAGTCTTACCTTTGACTGGTCACATTGACCATTCACCTTTGATTTTTGACATGTCATGCACCTATTGGAGAGCTGGTGGGGCTTGTCCCCAGACCTGTCAAGGAGAGGGCGCACGCCAGGGTGCATGAGCCAAGTAGGAGCGCCTAGAGTCCTTGTTGGACAAGGACTCCACCTCCCTTTTGGATCCAATCTAGTTCTATAAGAATCCAGTTTGACTGGTCTTAGGCGCCCTCTAATGAGGAATTAAGGGTCTCTATTCCAACCAATCAGATTTAGATCTGATTTCAAGGGTTGTGATGGTTGAGAGGAAGAGAGTTGGATCACAAGAGGTCTATAAATAAGACCCTGCGCCCAACCCTAATTCTTAATGAGATTTCCCACGCCCCAAGGCTACCCTTCCCCTCCCTTCTCCACGCCTAGTCTCTTCTCCCCTTGCTCTCCACGTCCAAAGTGTTTTGGATTTAGTTGGTCGATTCAGATAAGGAAAGGCGATCAAAAGCAAGAAGGCTGCGCTGCTGCAAAAGGACGACTGCAGATCTTCAAAGAGTTTTTGAAGATCCTCCAGATCAGATCCAGATCTGATTTTTGGAGGTGTGATAGAGAAGAAGAGGATCTCCAGATCCAACCCGAGTGGATACCGATAGAGGCCAGGTGCTTGCGTGGCTAAGATCTAGAGCCTTCCGCTGCAATCAGGATCATCTATAGGGTAATAGGATTACCCAAATCAGGAAAATTGAATTTGATTTAATTTATCTTCTTTTATTTTATTTATTAAAATAATAAGAATCAGATCTGAAATGTATCAAGATCTGATTAAGATCAAGAGAAAATTTTTGAAATATATCTCTTGATCTAATCAGATCTGGACGAACCTGGACCGGGAAATCAGGATTTCCCTTCACTCACATCCCTATGTCGATGGGATCAGGTGTTTTGAAGGTTGAATTCAAAATGAGTTTGAATTTGGCCTAACAACTAACCCGATCTTTCTCTCTACGTGGTGTCTACTCTCTTTGGCGCAAAATAAATAGGAGGTGTTGGGGATAAACCCTGCTCCTGCGGAAGTCCAGTCTGATACTTAGCCTAATGCAATTGGTAATCAAAGAAAAGCTTCGATTGGAAATTCTCTTCCCAGCAGTCGAACTCATTTAGTGGCCGAACTCCTCCAGTTGGACTCTAAACCCAATCAAACTTTCCCAACGATCGAACTCCTTCTGGACTCCTCCAGTAGTCGGGCTTCTATGAGAGCCAAACTTCTTCTAGATTTCTTCTTCAGTCAGGCTTCTATGGAAGTCAAACTCCTTCCAAATTCCTCCTTCAGTCGGCTTCTATGGGAACCGAACTTTCCGAACTCCTCCAATAGTCGGATTCTATAATCTTTCACCTTCACTCAGACTTTTATGGAGCTAAATTTCTTTCAGATTTCTTCTCAGTTGGACTTTCAAAAGTGAACTCCTTTCGAATTCCTCCTTCAGTTGGGCTTCTATAGGAGCCGAACTCCTCCGAAATTTTCCTTCAGTTGGGCTTCTATGAGAGACCGAACTTCTTTCGAATTCCTCCTTCAGTCGGGCTTCTATGGGAGTCAAATTCCTTTTTGAACTCCTCCAATAGTCGGGCTTCTATAGGAGCCGAACTTCTTTCGGATTCCTCCTTCAGTCGGGCTTCTATGGGAGCCAAACTCCTTCCGAATTCCTCCTTCGTCAGGCTTCTACGGGAGCCAACTCCTTTCGAATTTCTCCTTCAGTCAGGCTTCTACGAGAGCCGAACTCCTTCTGGACTCCTCCAACAGTCGGGCTCTACAGGAGCAGAACTCCTTCCAGATTTCTCTTCAATCGAGCTTCTATGGAAGCCGAATTCCTTCTGAATTCCTCCTTTAGTCGGGCTTTCTAGGGAGTCAAACTTCTTCCGATTCCTCCTTCAGTCGGGCTTCTATGGGAGCCAATTTCTTTCAGACTCTCCGGCAATTGGGCTCTATGGGAGCCGACTCCTACTAGATTCCTCCTTCAGTCGGGCTTCTACGAGAGTCAAACTCCTTCCGAACTCCTTCAGGACTCCTCCAGCAGTCGGACTTCTATGGGAGCCGAACTCCTTCCAGATTCCTCCTTCAGTCGGACTTCTATGGAGCCAACTTCTTTAGATTCCTCCTTTAGTCTGGCTTCTATGAGAGCTGAACTTCTTTCGGATTTCTCCTTCAGTCGGGCCTCTACGAGAGCCAAACTTTTCAAACTCCTCTAGCAGTCGAGCTTCTATGGAAGCCGAACTCCTTTCGGATTTTCTCCTTCAGTCGGGCTTCTACGAGAATCGAACTTCTAGATTCCTCCTTTAGTCGGGCTTCTATGAAAATCGAACTCCTTTCGGACTCCTCCAGCTGTCGGGCTTCTATGGGAGCAGAACTCCTTTCGGACTCCTCCAGTAGTCGGGCTTCTATGGGAGCCGAAATCCTTCCAAACTCCTTTCAGATTTCTCCTTCAGTCGGGCTTCTACGGGTGCCGAACTCCTTCCAGATCCCTTCTTCAGTTAGATTTCTATAGAAGCCGAACTCCTTCCGGACTTCTCCTTCGGTCAGTTAACTCCAGGAGCCGAACTTCTTCCGAATCCCTCCAGGAGCCAAACTCCTTCTGGACTTCTCCTCCGACCGAACTTCTCCACCAATCGGACTTTTGGACTTCTCCATCAGTCGAACTCCATCTAAATTTTTTCAGTGGATTTCTTTTAGATTTTAACTAGCATTCCTTCCGGATGATCCCCTCTAGTCGTGTTCCCTTTAGGAGTCCGAACTCTCCTAGAATTGATGTATGTCAAAGCTCTTGACCAACCAACATCTGCTTCCTCCGAACTTCGACTATTAAATCTCAACGAACGACCACTTCATGGCAATGAACACCACTCTCTATAACAAACTCCATGTGGCTTCGAGTGGTCCACTACCGAATGGCCACATTATAACAATAGATACCTCTCTCCATAACAAAGTCCATGTGGTCCCAAGTGGCCCACTATCGAACGGTTAGAACCGTCACTATCAGTCTGCTATAGGCTCCATCTATAAAAAGGGACCCTCCAGATATGTTTTCTCTAAGTTCTCTTTTTCTTTCCAAAACTCTGCTAAATTCTTGCCTGAGCACTCCATTTTTGTTGGCCAAAAGAGCTAACTTGACCGTCGGAGGGTCCTACCGGAGCCACCACCACCAACTCCAAATGAAACTTTATTTTGCAACTCACCAATGGCGACCTCGTCTTTCTCGACTCCAGCTCGATCTGGCATCAACTAAATTCTACACCAACAAAATTGGCACTAGAAGGAGGGCCTTCTATTTCTTAGGTTCACTTGATCTTAAAGGAGTGTTCGACAGTGATCTTTCTTCTTTCTCTCTAGAGTTCTTTTCAGAAAAAATGCCTCTCAAGAAAGCTTCGATCCGATGATCAATGACCTCTATAGCCAAATCCCATCCAGATACAACCGTTCCAACTTCAATAACTCAAGCACCACCTACAGCCATGGTGGATGTGGAGCAGTTCAACCTGCTGATCCAACAGGTTCGTAGCCTCGTGGATGAGATGTAGGCCATATGTCAGCATGCCTCGGTACCAGTTCAACCGAAGCAAGCTTCTCCGAAGCCTCATGATCCGATCTAAAAATGGCCGACCTCGGCTACCCAACCTTTGGTCTCTAAAAAGGGGAAGCCGAGGATGGAAGACCCATGCTCGGACCACGACTCAACCCAGGGGGAAGCTTCGCGCCCGTTCCATCGAAAAACCCTAGAGACTAACGATCGTGAAGATCTCCTGGATCAAAGACTCCTAGAAATAAGCCGACGGATCAAAGAGCTCCATCATACTCCCTCCTCACATGGTAATGATATTACTCCATGGCACATCAGAATAATGATGTTGCTCCACGATGCATCAGATGCTATTTTATGCTGGACTTTTCCATCCACCCTTAAGGGAGCCATCAGGAATTGATACTCAGCACTTAAGCCAGGTACCATCTTTTTCTTTGATCTGATGAGCCATCAGTTCATGGCTCACTTCGTCAGCAGTCGATGTTCACGTCGAGGTTCGGATTCCCTGATGAACATCAAGCAGAAGGAGGGGGAATCCATCCGGGCTTATGTTACTAGGTTTAATGTCACTGCATTGGAGGTCCAAAACTTGGACCAATCAATCGCAATGGCCGCACTCAAGGACGGCCTCCAGAAGAATGATTTACTATTCTTTCTGAAGAAGAAGTACCCTAGAGACTTTGCCGATCTGCTAGCTCAGGCTGAAGGTTACACCTGAGCTGAAGAGGCCTTTAAGACTAGGGACGATGAAGCCTTTGGTAAATGGCGAATCAGTGAGCTAGGCAGACCCATCGAGGAAGAAAGCCGAGCGAAGATAGGCCACGCTCCCAAACTTCCTTTGAGTGAAAGCAAATCCGAACTCCCCCCTGGGCTCGGAGGTGGGAAAGCCCAAACAGAAGGGCGTGGTGAGGTTCTCCTCAACGAAGATTTCATAACTACGCCCCCCTCAATGCTCCAAAAATCCAAGTGCTGATGAAAATCAAGAAGCAATTGCCGAGGTCGGAAAGGATGCGCTCTCACCCCAGCAAGAAAAATCCTAACAAGTTCTGCCTTTATCATCGTGATCACGATCACGACATTGAGGAGTGTATCCAACTCTAGGATGAAATCGAGAAGCTCATCAAGCAAGGCAGATTAGGTCGATTCCTGCGGCGACGACCTAAAGGATGGAAAGATCAGTTGAGGGCATTACCACAGCCTGAGCTATCAAGGGAGGAGGATCAACAAGGAGATCGGCCGCCTCTCAATATCATCAACACAATCTCGGGGGGACTTTGGCAAGGAGAGGCCAGCAGATCCAAGGAATCGATGAAGAGATGGAGGACTAAAGAACCCATAATCTTTGCCGAGGCAGATGCTCAGGAGGTCCAATTCTCTCATTCTCTCATAATGACACGGTTGTAATCTCTTTAAACATTATCGATTACGATGTACGCCATATTTTAGTAGATAATGGAAGCTTGGCCGACGTATTATTTTATGATGCCATCTCGAAAATGTCCTTACTCAATAACCACTTGGGGCCTATGAACTCTCCGTTGATGGGCTTCACTGGCGATGCCGTACTAGTTGAGGGCATAATAACTTTGGCCATGACTGCGAGGCAACGTCCAAAACTGGCTAAGACATAGGTCGACTTTTTAGTCGTAAGAACTCCGTCTGCCTATAATGCTATTCTCGGTCGACTTGGTCTAAATGTACTTCGGACAATGGTATCAACTTATTGTTTGAAGATGAAGTTTTCGACGAGTTATGGGATCAGAGAGGTCAGGAAAGATCAAGCTCTGGTGAGGCACTATTATTCAATCACCCTGCATAAGAAAGAATAGTCCGACCCTTATCCTATTGACGGGCTGGATGTCCACGATGACCTTATCGAGGAGTGGGGTGAGCCTATAGAGGACCTCATACTATGCCCTTGAACGATGAGAATGCAGAGCATGCTATATAGATTGGCTCTAACTTGGGGGATGAGATTCGGGAGCAACTCATCACCTTCCTCAAGAAGATCGTAGACGTCTTCGCCTGGGCCCCAATAGATATACCAGGAATTGATGCCAAAGTTATGGAATATCAGCTGGCCATTGATCCGAAGTATCGGACGATAAAAGAGAAACTACGCAGCCACGCCTTGGAGAGGCAGAAAGTAATTACGGAAGAAGTAGGCAAGCTCCTCAAAGCTGGGTTCATCCAAAAAGTCAACTATCCAACCTAAGTCTCAAATGTGGTCCTCGTCAAAAAGGCAAACAATAAGTGGAGGATGTATATAGACTTCAAAAAGCTAAACAAAGCCTGCCCAAAGGACAGCTACCCTCTTCCCAGGATTGATCAACTGGTAAATGCAACCTCGGACCATGAGCTCCTCACCTTCATGGACGCCTTCTCCAGCTATAACCAGATACAGATGTCGCCAAAGGATGAGAAGAAAACTGCTTTTATTACTGACCATGGTCTTTACTGTTATAGGATTATACCCTTTGGGCTCAAGAATGTAGGGGCAATGTACCAGCACCTGATCAACAAAATCTTTAAGAAGCAGATCGACCATAATATAAAGGTGTATGTGAATGACATGCTCGTCAAAAGCTGAGCTTCTATAAACCACCTTACCGATCTTGAAGAGACCTTCAGTGCACTCAGGAAGCACAAGATAAAGTTGAACCTGACCAAGTGCACCTTTGGTGTGACCTCTAGGAAGTTTTTGGGGTTTATGGTATCGAGGCACGAGATTGAAGCAAATCCACAAAAAATCCAAGCCATTCAAAAGATGACCACTCCAAAGACAATAAAGAAGTTCAGCACTTGACTGGAAAAGTGGTGTCCCTAAATCGCTTCATCCCGAGATCGGTCGAGCGATGCATACCTTTCTTCCAAGTTCTCAAGCAACCAAAGAATTTCTGCTGGACGACGGAGTGCCAACGAGCATTTGAGGAGCTCAAAAACTACCTCGGCTCACCCTCACTACTGGCAAAGCCCAAACTTGGAGAAAAATTATTCTTATTCCTAGCAGTCTCCTAGGAGGCCTTGGCAGCAGTCCTAGTCAAGGAGGAAGCGAAGATACAACAGTCGGTCTACTACATAAGCTGGATTCTAAGGGATGCAGAGATCAGGTATTCTAAGCTGGAAAAATTGGCTTACTCTCTTCTAATTGCTGCCAAGAGGCTCCGACCTTACTTCCAGGGGCACACCATAACGGTCCTCATGGATCAACCAAATAAAGACAGTCTTTCAGCAAATGGACGCTTCTAGGAGAATCATAAAATGGACAATCGAGCTCACAAAATTTGATATCAATTAACGACCCTGGCCATCGATCAAAGCCTAGATATTAGCAGATTTTGTAGTGGAGTGTACCATTTTCGATGACGTCGAGCTTGAGTGGAACAAGATCGGCACTTTGCTGTCACAGTCGAACCTCCTTGAAGAGACAGCCGACCTTCTCGAAGGTTTTTGGGCTCTATACGTGGATGGTTCGTCCGACTCTACTAGAGTGGGTACGGGGTTGGTCTTAGTCAACCCTGAGGGAGTCATCACCGAGTATGCGCTGCGCTTCAAATTCCCTGTGACTAATAATAAGGCCGAGTATGAAGCACTGATCGTCGGGTTAAAAATTGCAAAAGAATTAAGAGTAGATCGACTTCAAGTCTGCAGCAATTTTCAATTAGTGGTCAGCCAAGTTAGTGGCAGCTATGAAGCACGAGAGAAAAGTATGTTAAAATACCTTGAAAAAGTAAAGGACTTGACTTTGACCTTCAGCTGTTTCGGCATTTGATAGATTTTGAGAGTAGAAAATATAAGAGCCGACCTCCTCTCTAAGTTGGCCACTTCAGCTCCAGCCGAACTGCCCAAAGAAGTATTTTTTGAGATCCTGAAGTGCCCAAGCTTAGACAAATCGTAGGTCATTTTGCAGACAGAACTCAAGCTGAGCTGGATCGATCCGTTGGTTGCCTACCTCAAGGAGGGAGTCCTTCCTCATGACCCAAAAGAAGCTCGAAAACTTAAGAATCAAGCCTTCTGGTACATTTTGTACAAGGGCAAGTTGTATAAGAATTCGTATTCGCTGTCGCTGTTGAGATGTCTCCAACCTTCAGAAGCCAACTTCACATTATGGAAAATGCATGAGGGAATCTGTGGAAGTCATGTAGGAGCCAAGTCCCTATTGCAAAAGCTACTTCGGCAAGAGTACTATTGGCCGACCTTATACCATGATTTTATGGAATACGTCAAAAAATATGACCACTGTCAGAAGAATGCAGGCATACAAAGATGGTCGGCCTCCGAGCTTACTCTGCTAAGTGCATCCTGACCATTTGCGCAGTAGAGAATGGACATACTTGGTCCTTTCTTAATGGCTTTCGGGCAACGAAAGTTCCTCCTGGTTGTGATCGACTACTTCACCAAATGGATCGAAGCCGAACCTCTAGCCAAAATTATCGAGGCCAAGGTACAAGGCTTCATCTGAAAGTTAATAGTCTATCGATTTGGTCTACCCCGAACCCCCATAACCGATAATGAGCGATAATTCATCGGGATGAGGTTCGCCAAATTCTGTGAAGACCTAAACATCTCCCACCACTTCACATCGATAGCTCATCCATCAACAAATGGGGAAGCTAAAGTGACCAACTGGACTCTGCTGCAAGGCATCAAGATAAGGCTCGATAGAGCAAAGGAGACCTGCATGAACGAACTCTACCACATCCTCTGGGCATACCGAACTACTCAAATGCTGCCAATTGGAGAAACACTATTCGCCTTGGCCTTTGGAATAGAGGCAGTCATCCTGGTTGAACTTAAGCTTTCATCAGCATGGCTTGTGGCCTTCAACGAGCAGCACAACCCACAAGACCTCAGAGTCAACCTCGACCAACTGGAAGAAAAAAAGGAGAAAGCTCAGGTTCGGATGGCGGCCTACAGACGAAAGGTGGTCTGGTACTATAACTCCAAAGTCAGAAGTAAAATATTCAGAGTGGGAAACTTAGTGCTTCGGTGAGTTACCGTCCCTCAGTCTCAAAGCCAGGAAAAGCTTGCCCCAAATTGAAAAGATCCGTATGAGGTGGTGGAGGTCGTTCGATCCGGATCTTATTGTCTGAAGGAGCTCGGAGGAACAACGCTCCCATGACCTTAGAATTCAAAAAATTTGAGGATGTACTACCAATAATTTTTATATAATAAAACTCCTTCATTTCAATATTATTATTTCTTGATGAAAAAATTATGTGATGATAGACAAAAAAAATAATTAGAAGTGGCTGTGTTAGGAATAGGAGGAGGACCTCATCCTAACATGAGCAAAGTCGAAGGCCTCATTCATTTTAGACGAGATGGAGGGAGAGGCCCTAACAATGACCCTTATGTGTCCCCACAGCCCATTAGGAATAGAAAGAGAATCTCGTCCTAATGCGAGCAAAGTCGAAGGCCTCGTTCATTTTATGAGATGGGAGAGAAGCCCTAACAATGGCCCTTATGTGCCCCCACCCGTTGGAAAGAAGGGAACCTCATCCTAACGCAAGCAAAGTCGAAGACCTCATTCATTTTAGACGAGATGGGAGGACAAGCCCTAACAATGGCCCTTATGTGTCCCCACAGTCCGTTAGGAAAAGGAGGAGAACCTGGTCCTAACGTGAGCAAAGTCGAAGGCCTCGTTTATTTTAGACAAGATGGGGGGAGAAGCCCTGATAACGGCCCTTATGTGCCCCTACAGTCCATTAGGAATAGGAGAAGAACCTCATCCTAACATGAGCAAAGTTGAAGACCTCGTTCATTTTAGACGAGATGGGAAGAGAAGCCCTGACAATGGCCTTTATGTGCCCCCATAATTCGTTAGGAATAGGAGGAGAACCTTGTCCTAATGTGAACAAAGTCAAAGGCCTCGTTCAATTTAGGCGAGGTGAGAGGAGAGGCCCCAACAACGGCCCTATTGTACCAAAGCCTCAACTTCGACGTCAACCTTGGCTGGAGATATGATCTCTACCAAACTTCAACCTGAACTAGCGTAGAGCCCAGAAGAGAACTTCGGTAGTCGACCTTTCTGTACTCCCTTCCTTCAAGTTTCAAACTTAGAAGTAGGGAACTATTGTTGGGGATAAATTCCGCTCCCACCAAAGTTCAATCTGATACTTAGCCTAATGCAGCTGGAAATCAGAGAAAAGCTTCAATCGAGAATTGTCTTCCCAGCAATCGAACTTTCCCTAGTGGTTAAACTCATTCAGTGGCTGAACTCCTCCAACTGGACTTCGAACCCAATCGAACTTCTCCAGCAGCCAAACTCCTTTCAGACTCCTTTAGAAGTTGGACATCTACGAGAGCCAAACTCTTTCAGAATTCTTCCTTCAATCGGACTTCTATGGGAGTCAAACTCCTTTCGGACTCCTTCAACAGTCGGACTTCTATGGGAGCCGAACTCCTTTTGGATTTCTCCTTCAGTTGGGCTTCTACGGGAGCCGAACTTCTTTCGGATCCCTTCTTCAGTCGGATTTCTATAGGAGCCAAACTCCTTCCGGACTTCTCCTTCGATTGGTTAACTCCAAAAGCCGAACTTCTTTCGAATCCCTCCAGGAGCCAAACTCCTTCCGAACTTCTCCTCCAACCGAACTTCTCCACCAGTCAGACTCCTCCTGGACTTCTCCATCAGTCGAACTCCATCCAGATTCCTCCAATGGATTTCTTCTAGATTTTAACTAACATTCCTTCTGGATGATCCCCTTTAGTCAAGTTTTCTTTAGGAGTCCAAACTCCTCTAGAATTGATGTATGTCAAAGCTCTTCACCAACCAACACCTGCTTCCTCTGAACTTCAACTATTAAAATTCAACGAACGGCCACTTCATGGCAACGGACACCACTCTCCGTAACAAACTTCGCATGGTCCTGAGCGATCCACTATCGAATAGTCATATCACAACAACGGACACTTCTCTCCATAACAAACTTCAAGTGATTTCGAGCGGCCCATTATCAGATGGTTAGAACCATCACTATCAATCTGCTATAGGCTCCATCTATAAAAAGGGATCCTTCATATATATTTTTTCTAAGCTCTCTTCTCCTTCTCGAAACTCTGCTGAATTCTTGCTCGAGCACTCCATTTCTATTAGCCAGAAGAGCTAACTTGACCATCGGAGGGTCCTACCAGAGCTACCACCACCAACTCTAGACGGAACTTTATTTTGCAGGTCACCGACGGCAACCTCGTCTTCCTCAACTCCAGCTCGATCTGGCATCAACCAAATTCTGCACCAACAAGAGAAATTTTTGGGACATGAGAGAATGGATCTAAGATTGAGAGAGGACTTCCATGAGTTTCCTGGTGCATAAGAAAAAAGTTTTAAAAAATCTCGTAAGGTGAAAAAATAGAGAAAGCCTAGTGCAAGGTTTCAAGGTGCATTTGATCTGGTGTTTTGACCTAGGATTCGGGAATCCATTTCGTGAGCTACGAGTGTTGAAAGCTAATGAAACTTTATGGAGAACCTCCTCTACCTCTCAACTATGTCTACCAGTGAACTGGAGAATCTATGAAGCCCATAGACAAGGATCGAAGGTGTTCGATCAAAATAGCTCCTGAAAGACTTCAGTGTCGAGCTAGCACTCGCATGGGAGCCGATCAGGATCAGGAGCCTCATGTGGATGATCCATGAAGGTCAGATACTTATGTGGCTGCATCGTGATCAGCAAAATTCCTTAACGATGATTAGATCATGAAGATCAACCATCCATAAAAAGATGTTGTGTTCTGAACACGTAGATGTAGTAAATAGTTCACTACATAGTTTTATTTTCAGATCTATTGATGTATGCATGCATGTTATGTTTAGATCATAATGTATAGGGTTAAATAATCTGATATAATCAATAGATAATTAATTAGATTAATTATTTTTTGCTGCTTCTTTGTTATTTTTAAAAAATTTTGAAAATAGCTTAGCAAACCCTGCACTGTTTCCTTCAGGTGGAGCTTGAAGTTCGGTAGGATCAACTCCTGCATGATTCTCTAAGAGAAAAAAGGGCAAGTGCAAATGCTGTCATGGTTAGCTGGAGCAGCATGGTGGAGCTCTTCAATTTGTCGATCCATTTTTTGGAGTTTTCGATTAAGGACTTCATCTCGATCGTGGATCTCGGAAGATTTTCGACTATAGATGGAAAAGATTTCCTTCAAAGAAGAATCATGATTCAAGCAGGGGTCTTCTACCTTCCATTTCTTCTTTTCAAGTTTATCGAGCCTACTGACCCAACTATGCCTCCTTGAGATTGGTTCTTGACATCTCAATGGAGGGTTTTTCGATTGGACTGCCATCGGAGGTTGCTACATGGCCTGCACCATTTTGGTGAGGCTCTAGACCTGCTGCACCAACAAGTTGAGTTGCTCTAGATCCACCATTATCACCATTGGAGGAGGTTGTGGTGTTGGTGATGGTGTTGAAGCAGGTGGATTTGGCTCAAATCTAATGATAGAGGTGGTGGATCTCCAAGTGGTCATCTTTTTTAGAGGCACTTTTGAGATTGAGAGGGAGAATGAAGATGAACCTTGAAGGAGAAAACACACAGAATCAATTAAGCACTCTTTTTAGAACAAGAGCTCAAGGATCCTTCCTCTAGCACCAATCCTATTGGTGCAGAATCTGGATGACGCTGGATCGAGCTGGAGTTGGAAAAGAAGAGGTCGCCATCGGTGACCTACAAAACAAAATTTCATCCGGAGTTAGGGGTGGTGGCTCCGGCAGGACCCTCCGACGATCAAGTCAGCTCTTCTAGCCAACATAAATGGAGTGCTAAAAAAATTAAGAAGCAGAGTAATGAGGAGGGAAATCAGATCCTAGAGAAAACATATTTAGAGAAACTCTTTTATAGATGGAGCTTGTAACAAACTGATGGTGACAGTCGTAACTATCTGATAGTGAGCCATTCAGGCCACATGGAGTTTGTTACAGAAGGTGGTGTCCATTGTCATGATGTGCCAATTCGTTGAAATTCAAAAGTTGAAGAGCTTCGAATCTCAATAGTTTTGGAGAAGCTCGGGCTCCTTTGAGGTCATTCGTGTATAGGTTGGTTCGTATTTAGTTGGTAGCCAAATTCATGCGAGTGACCAGGTCCCTTTGGGTGACTAGAAGGAGATCGACTGGAGCAAGGCTGTCTTGGGAGGGGGTCGACTGGAAGAACGTTGAGTGGAAGGAGGTTGGCCAAAAGGAGCTTGCCTATTGATCAAAAGGAATTCATTTATAATGAGTTTAGCTGGAGGAAATCATTCAGAGGGTATTCGACTGGAGGAGATCGTTCGAAAGGAGAGTGGTGGAAAAGTCCAATGGGTGTATGCCAAAGGAGTCCAGTAGACTGGAGGCTAGAGGAAATTCAGCTTCTAGAAGGTTGTCTGGCAATTGAGAGGAGTTCTGCTGATAAGAGAACTCGGTCAGCAGTCACTAGGGGCGGATGATTAGGATGCTCTTGCAACTCATCCATTCCTTTGAAGCTCAACTATTCTCAAGGTCGTCCGAGAGCTAATAAAAGAGGGACAGGACCCTTTTGCCTGCATATTCAAAATTCTCGATATGAGAATTTAGAGATCCCCTACTCTTCATAGGTTGCCAAAGTTTGTCGTCAAGTTAGGTTGTGTCGGATTTAAACACTTGATTGCTTAGAAGATTACCATCATCATTCGAGCTTGTCCAAGTGAAATCCATAAGATCTTATAGATTTCGAAGTTATCTGAGAAAGTTGACGATCGGAACATGGAAGGTCAGCCAACAAGTCCAAATTGGAGGTCTACAATCTTGGCGCCAAGCAAGAATTCCACACTGGCCAAAGTTAACTATGGTTATCATCGTCGAACGAGGTTACCCCAAGACTTGACGTCCTATTGGACTTCAGTTGGTGAGGGTTTGCCCCCAACAATATACATATATATATATATATATATATATATATATATATATATATATATATATATATATATATATATATATATATATATATATATATATATATAATATTCACACGGATACTCATCACTAGCCACATGGCATCATCAAAAAGACTGTCATTTTAGTTGACTGCTAAAAAATGACAAGTATCAGCTTCAAATCGGTAAAATATCGATGTGGAGCCTAGTTTAATTTGTGCCATGGCCAGATAGCATATTGGCATAAGTGATTGCACCAGATTGATAATACACCAAGGATCATAGCATCCAGATTGGTAAATCACCACCCTCAATGATGCTCTAGCTCATTATGAGTTGAGATCAGTATTAAACCGACCTCAAAATAATTGAACAAAATCAGACTAGTACTTTACCATTACAAAAGCTAGCGATAATTGAGTTCTTTTTATAGGAGATCGAATTTATACCGACCTCGACTGCAGTAAGCTACCTGAGTGGTCACGAGATCAGTTTATTCCTGCCATAAGGTGCATTATCTAGAGATCGGTAAAACACCAATGTCATCAACTTTGTAGGGGAAAATACTGCTCAAGCTTTATCATGTCGAGATCGGTAAAACACCGACCTCGACATGACCCAAAAATTGATTAAGCATCAGTCACTCTATAATCAAGTCATAGCACTCTCCCAACCATATTATAGCTAATCACCATCAAGGCAAATAGCCAACAGCAGCAATCTAGCTGGCCATTCCATTATAACAAACTAAAGGCCTAACAATTTTTTTTTAAGGCCTAAGCAAGATTTTCTATAAATAGACAAGCAGGGTACCTTTTCGAAGGTAAGTGACCCATGCTAATCTATAGCTATGGCAAGTGCACCAGTCGATCAAGTAATAAAGTGAATGAGTAGAGTATCATCCCTAGAGAATTGAAAAACAAGTACTGAAAAACTCTTTCCTAAGCTTTATTTAGAAGACCGATTTATGAGAATAAGAAATTAAAGAACAAAATAAAGAAATAATTAAAAAATTTTAAGGAAATAGAGAGAGTGTAATTATTAGGATTTTAAACTTAAGAGCAATGGGTTACTAAGGCAATCGGTTCACCAACTCGATCAATATAATATTTAGGTTATTAGATTAATTTTATTTCATGTGACGGTGGAGTCTCCTAATTTATTCACTACCCTTTGGTCCAAGCATAGCAAAACTATCAATATTTATTAATTATCCTTTGGTCCAGGTGTAATTTAAATAAATATTAATACATTAAGTTTTGTGAAACCCTCTAATTAAAATACGCTGCGTCCAAAGCACACTAAAATTCTCGCATGCATATGAATTCTAATTTGATTCATAATACTTGGTATTTAATCAAGAAGTACTAACATAGATGTACTTGATCCGTAACATCTATATTCATCAGATCAATTAGAAGATGATCAATAATCTAAAAGCATTAAGATCATATTTATATACTCCTCATGAATAAAATTTAACAATAAATCACACTGAATATTGCATCAAAAGAATGGCTACATCTTAGCCTTAGTAAAAGAAAATTTAGTTCATAAAAACAAGTTCAAAAACAGCAAATAAAATAAAAAGCATAGAGAAATTAGACTGTTTGATTGCTAAAATTGATTGTTCGTTGCTCTTGGTATGGAGAACTTGGTGAAGAAGAAGAGGCTCCTTGATCGATGTTTTGATTGTCGGAAGAAAAATCCTTTTCTTTCTCTCACGAATCTCTATTCTTTTTCTACCTCTCTCCTCTCTTTCTCTTTTTTTTTTAATTTTTCTAACTCTCTCCTTTTTCTCTTTTTCTCTCTGACTTCTCTTCTTTTTTTTTCTATGGCAACAGCAGGTTTTATAACCTAAGAAATCGATTTTTCCCAAAAATTCTTTAGAAATTAGGTTTAAAACTCTCAAATTAGGATTCTAGATGATTTTGACCATTGGATGTTGATCAAATGGTCCAAAAATCACTTAAAAACTCTTTAAAATATCTCAGATCAAGTCAGAATTTATGGCAACTATCGGATCAAGCGTTAGATTGAATCTGGGCCATCCAATCACGCACAAAGAAGGCTTTTGATCTTTAGTTTAATGTCGGGATGAATCTCAACCATTGGATCTTGACCGGAAGCTACGGATGCCGTTCATCAGCGCATGTTTTTCGGCCATCCAATCAAATCTCAGTGAAAGACACCCATCGAATCAAATAAAATTTCTAAATTATCCTCTGTAGACCATGCATGAGCCCGGTGTTGCGTAGACCGCCGCATTCTTCAGCCAATCAGAGCGCACTTCTTCATGTGAAATTTTCGAAATGCCCTCAAGTTGGTCCATCGTGCATTGTGAAAAATGCTGACGTCAGCGCTGCGTCTGCGGGTCGGTTTGCTAATGCGATCAAGTCTGGCGGTCTACTAAGCTAATTTTCTGAATCAGTTTGAGCCGAACTGGGTTTTTTTTTTGAAATTCAATTTCAGGCTCATTTGAAGTTCATTTTGTCTGAAATTTATTTCATCTGAATTAGAAAAATAAGATCTTCACATTGGTGGCCTTCTTTCCTGCATAAGATTAATAAAAATATCAATTTCTAAAAAAATAGATTAATTTAATTTATAATTTAATACTTTTATTAGTATATTTTTATCACTTATCATGCCCCCCAACTTAGTCATTGCTAGTTCCTTAGCAATGTTTTATTTAATACCGTGTTTTAATAAGATTATCCATCATAAAGATAAAATCTAGGACTTAGGTGAAAAAATTTAGAAAATACTGCTAATTAAACATTGAGCTTCAAAAGCAAATTTCTCAGTCAATACAATTAAAAACTTCCTTAGAGTACATCAAAGATCTATAGCACTTGTGTTCATGATGACTAACTTTAGCATTTCACTATTAAATTGAAAGAACAAAAGTATCCTCTCTTATCACCTATTTTGGTCAATTTTCTATACATTCTCAATTTTATACTCATGAATTAAGGTAGCTTTCACACTGCCCCCCCTCCATTTTTTTTTTTTTGCTGTGCTGAGCATCCTGGCCTTCCCTTCACTGTTTTACATAAATTTTCACACTTGACCTAGGTGTAGAGATCCAATTACTAGGCTTTGGGCAATCCACATATACTCTGACTTTTGTACTTTATTTTTAGGCAGATAGCTCTTTCCTTAAATTCAAGTTTCTTTACTTAGAATGTATATTAATTACTAATTTTTAGTGATAATTGAGTCCTCAGTTGGCCTTATAATCAATACCTACTTTGTCTTGTTAGTGTGCATGTGCAATTAGAAGTGCTAATAGTCTTTTAATGACCTAAGTAAGCTGCTAAATGTTGACCAACTAATCTACTTCTCTAACTCGTTACATTCATTAGCAAATAATTCTATCTTTTATCACTTGTCCAGTCTATCTTGCTCAAGATTTTCTTCTTAACACATGATTTTTTTTTTTTTAAACTTATTCTACATTATCTTAAAGGAGAAAGAAAAATAAAGAGTGCAATAAAGGACAGGAAGGAATACACCTGATTTGGTTCAGTCTAGTTCTTTGGAGCTTTGAAATTTTGCTTGAGCTCTCATTGATTTTTCAAAAAAATTAAAAATACACACCAGAGTAGTAAAAGAGCAACAATAAATTACTAAAAAATAAAAAAAAAATAATCAAAACTAAAAAAAAAAGAAACAACCTATCTAGTAGTTCTGGTTTATAGTCTTCAGCTTGACTTTCTTTGAGTTCTAAAGTAGATCAATTTGGTGTCACTTCAATTGGAATACTTTCATGTTTGGTCAAGTCCTCTTTCAATTTGACATTGCTAGTTTTTATAGTTTCAAACCTATTTTCTACAGAATTCTCATATACTAAATTATCAATAATATCAATTAGAAAACAAGTTTGATTATCATCAGGATTTTTAGTATCTTTGAAAATATTAAAAGTAACTTGTTCATCTTGGACTCTAAAAATTATTTTTTCTTGTTGAACATCTATTAAAGCTCTTCCAGTAGCTAAAAAGGGTCTCCCTAAAATAAGGGGTACATCATAATCTTCTTTCATATCAAGAACAATAAAATCAATAGGAAAAATAAACTTGTTTACCTTTACCAAGACATCCTCCACTATACCTCTTGGATATTTAATGGATCTATCGGCTAATTGAAGGGTAATAGTGGTAGGCTTTGGTTCTCCTAGACCCAGCTTCCTGAAAATAGAAAAAGGCATGAGATTAATGCTTGCTCCTAAATCACATAAAACTTTATCAAAACTACAATCACCAATAATGCAGGGGATAGTAAAACTCCCTGGATCTTTTAGCTTCTGTGGTAATTTATTTTGAAGTATTGCTGAGCATTCTTCATTCAAATTTATTCTCTCATGCTCCTTCAGCTTTTTCTTATTTGTTAGGATTTCTTTGAGAAACTTGGCATACCTGGGCATTTGAGTAATAGCATCTACAAAAGGAATATTAATATGTAAATTCTTTAAAATTTTGAAAAAGTTAGAAAATTCCTTATCTGGATGCTGTATTTGTCTCTCTGGGAATGGTAGTGGCGGCACGTAGGGCTTCACATTTGGATCAGCAAATCGTATACCTGGAGACCATCCATCTGCTAGTTGTTTTGGTGACTGACGAATTTTAGTTGATGGTTCCTTATTTGTAGTTGGCTCTTTAGTCTCTTTCTTCTGATGTGGCTCCTCCAGCTTTGTACCACTTCTTAGGATGATAGCATTGACTTGCTCCCTTGGATTGGTCTCCGTGTTGCTGGGCAAGGATCCCTGAGGATCTCTCGGAGATTATCTTAGCCATTTGACCTATTTGCATCTCCAAGTTTCGAATTGCTGCTGCTTGGTCCTGCCTAAGTTTGGCTTCCAAATTTTTTATAGTTGCTTCTTGGTTTTGCATAAATTTGACCATCAGCTCTTCCATGTTGGACTTCTTTTCAGGTACTTGGAATCCCGGGGGTGGCTGTTGTGCTGCATTTTGATTACTCCACGAAAAATTTGGGTGCTGCCTCCACCCTTGATTGTATGTGTTGGAGTAGGGATTGTTTTGTTGCGGCCTGAAAAAATTATCAACATAATTAGCTGTATCAGTTGTTTTAGCAAAAGGATTACCTATCTGGCAATTGCTCGTATCATGTCCTCCTCCACACAGGTCACAGGTGATGCTCTGAACATGCATAGCTGTTCCCTTCAAGTTGTTGACTTCAGCTCTAAGGGCTGCAATTTCAGCTAGTAAGGTTGGCACGCAATCTACTCCCTACATAGCTACTAGTCTTTTTGGCATCATGCATTCTAGTCTGCCACTGATAGCTATTTGATGCCATCTCATCGATCAGATCGAAGGCTTCTTCCTTCATTTTTTGGTTAATGGTTTCTCCTGCTGCTGCATCAATCATAGAACGATTAGTAAGAGATAAACCATTATAGAAAGTTTGTACCTGAAGCCATACGGATAGTTGATGATGTGGACATCTCCTCAGCAGTTTCTTGAAATGCTCCCAAGCCTCATATAGTGTCTCCATGTCCATCTGCATAAAGGAAGTGATATCGTTGTGCATCTTGGCAGTCTTGGAAGGTGGAAAGTACTTGGCTAAGAATTTTTGAGCTAGAACATCTCAAGTTGTGATAGAACCTGCAAGAAGAGAATGAAGCCAACTCTTAGCTTTGTCCATAAAGAGAAAGGAAATAACCTTAATCTAATAGCATCATCCGACACCCCATTAATTTTAAAAGTATCACAAAGTTTAAGAAAATTAGAAATATGGGCATTCAGATCATCATGCACGTCCATTGAATTGGATAGTTGATTGAATCATCTGGATCATCACCAGTTTTATTTTAAAGTTGTTTGCTCGTACAGGCAGTCTCTTGATGCTTGAAGCTGCATCGACTACAGATGGTATGATGTAATCATTTAATGGATGATGTACTGATTGAATAGCTTCATGCTATCCTTCAGTCGCCATATCCAATCCTAGATTGATGTCGTTAGGATCTTCAGCTGCCATGTTTCTTTCTTATTGTAGTCTTCTAATGGTTCTTTCAATTTTTGGATCTAAAGGTAGTAAGTTACTATGTCCAGTACGTGTCATGCACTGAAGAAAAATATATTTTTTTTAAATAAAATAAAAATAAAAAAATAAAATTCTAAAGTAAAGCTAGGATCAAAATTTTAATATTATTTTAGACACAATCTCCGGCAATGGTGTCAAAAACTTGATGCATGCTAATTTATAGCTATGGTAAGTACACCAGTCGATCAAGTAATAAAGTGAATGAGTAGAGTATCGTCCCTAGAGAATTGAAAAATAAGTACTGAAAAGCTCTTTCCTAAGCTTTATTTAGAAGACCGATTTATGAGAATAAGAAATTAAAGAATAAAATAAAGAAATAATTAAAAATTTTTAAGGAAATAGAGAGAGTGTAATTATTAGGGTTTTAAACTTAAAAGCAATGGGTTACTAAGGCAATCGATTCACCAACTCAGTCAATACAATATTCAGATTATTAGATTAATTTTATTTCATGTGACGGTGGAGTCTCCTAATTTATTCAATACCCTTTGATCCAGACATAGCAAAACTATCAATATTTATTAATTATCCTTTGATCCAGGTGTAATTTAAATAAATATTAATGCATTAAGTTTTGTGAAACCCTCTAATTAAAATATACTACATCCAAAGCTCACTAAAATTCCCGCATGCATATAAATTCTAATTTGATTCATAATACAAGGTATATAATCAAGAAGCACTAACATAGATGTACTTGGTCCGTAACATCTATGTTAATCAGACAATTAGAAGATGGTCAGTAATCTAAAAGCATTAAGATCAGATTTATGTACTCCTCATGAATAAAATTTAAAAATAAATCATATTGAATATTGCATCAAAAGAATGGCTACACCTTAGCCTTAGTAAAAGAAAATTTAGTTCATGATAATAAGTTCAAAAATAGTAAATAAAATAAAAAGTATAAAGAAATTAGACTATTTGATTGCTGAAATTGATTGTCCATTACTCTTGGTATGGAGAACTTGGTGGAGAACAAGAGGCTCCTTGATCGATATCTTGATTGTCAAAAGAAAAATTCTTTTCTTTTTCTCATAAATCTCTCTTCTTTTTCTACCTCTCTCCTCTCTTTCTTTTTTTCTTTATTTTTCTGACGCTCTCCCTTTTTCTCTTTTTCTTTCTGACTTCTCTTCTTTTTTTTTCTATGGCAACAGTAGGTTTTATAGCCCAAGAAATCGATTTTTCTCAAAAATTCTTTAGAAATTAGGTTTAAAACTCTCAAAATAACTCAAATTAGGATTTTGGATGATTTTGACTATTGGATGTTGATTAAATGGTCCAAAAATCACTTAAAAACTCTTTAAAATATCCCAAATCAAGTCGAAATTTATGCCAGCCATCGGATCAAGCGTTAGATTGAATCTAGGCCATCTGATCGTGCATAAAGAAGGCTTCTGATCTTTAGTTTAACGTCGGGATGAATCTTAGCCGTTGGATCTTGATCGGGAGCTGCGGATGTCGTTCGTCAACGCATGCTTTTCGATCGTTCGATCAAATCTTAGTGAAAGGCGCCCGTCAGATTAAATAAAATTTTTAAATTATCCTCTATAGACCGTGCATGAGTCCGGCATTGCATGGACTACCGCATTCTTCAGCCAATCAAAGCATGCTTCTTCATGTGAAATTCTCAAAATGCCCTCAAGTCGGTCCACCATGCATCGCAAAAAATGCAAACGTCATCCTGACGTCAGCACTGCATCGGCGGGTCGGTCTACTGATGTGGTCGAGTCGGGCGGTCAAAAACTTGATGCATGCTAATCTATAGCTATGGCAAGGGCACCAGTCGATCAAGTAATAAAGTGAATGAGTAGAGTATCGTTCCTAGAGGATTGGAAAATAAGTACTGAAAAGCTCTTTCCTAAGCTTTATTTAGAAGACTGATTTATGAGAATAAGAAATTAAAGAATAAAATAAAGAAATAATTAAAAAAATTTAAGGAAATAGAGAGAGTGTAATTATTAGGGTTTTAAACTTAAGAGCAATGGGTTACTAAGGCAATCGGTTCACCAACTCAGTCAATACAATATTCAGGTTATTAGATTAATTTTATTTCATATGACGGTGGAGTCTCCTAATTTATTCACTACCCTTTGATCCAGACATAGCAAAACTATCAATATTTATTAATTATCCTTTGGTCCAGATGTAATTTAAATAAATATTAATGCATTAAGTTTTGTGAAACCCTCTAATTAAAATATGCTGCGTCCAAAGCGTACTAAAATTCCTGCATGCATATGAATTCTAATTTGATTCATAATACAAGGTATATAATCAAGAAGCACTAATATAGATGTACTTGGTCTGCAACATCTATGTTCATCAGATCAATTAGAAGATGGACAGTAATCTAAAAGCATTAAGATCAGATTTATATACTCCTCATGAATAAAATTTAAAAATAAATCACACTGAATATTGCATCAAAAGAATGGCTACACCTTAGCCTTAGTAAAAAAAATTTAGTTCATGATAACAAGTTCAAAAATAGCAAATAAAATAAAAGGCATAGAAAAATTAGACTGTTTGATTGCTAAAATTGATTGTCCGTTGCTCTTGGTATGGAGAACTTAGTGAAGAAGAAGAGGCTCCTTGATCGATGTTTTGATTGTCGGAAGAAAAATCCTTTTCCTTCTCTCACAAATCTCTCTTCTTTTTCTACCTCTCTCCTCTCTTTCTCTTTTTTTTTATTTTTCTGACTCTCTCCCCTTTTCTCTTTTTCTCTCTGACTTCTCTTCTTTTTTTTTCTATGGCAACAGCAGGTTTTATAGCCCAAGAAATCGATTTTTCCCAAAAATTCTTTAGAAATTAGGTTTAAAACTCTCAAAATAACTCAAATTAGGATTCTGAATGATTTTGACCATTGGATGTTGATCAAACGGTCCAAAAATCACTTTAAAACCCTTTAAAATATCCCAAATCAAGTCAGAATTCATGCCAGCCATTGGATCAAGCGTTAGATTGAATCTGGGCCATCCGATTGTGCACAAAGAAGACTTCTGATCTTTAATTTAACGTCGGGATGAATCTCAGCCATTGGATCTTGATCGGAAGCTATGGATGCCATTCGTCAGCGCATTCTTTTCGATCGTTCGATCAAATCTTAGTGAAAGATGCCCATCGGATTAAATAAAATTCCCAAATTACCCTCTATAGACCATGCGCGAGCCCGGTGTTGCGTGGACCGCCGCATTCTTTAGCCAATCAAAGCGCACTTCTTCATGTGAAATTTTTGAAATGCCCTCAAGTTGGTCCACCGTGCGCCACAAAAAATGCTGATGTCAGTGCTGCATCGATGGGTCGGTCTACTGATGTGGTCGAGCCGGATGGTCAAAAACTTGATGCGTGCTAATCTATAGCTATGGTAAGTGCACCGGTCGATCAAGTAATAAAGTAAATGAGTAGAGTATCGTCCCTAGAGGATTGGAAAACAAGTACTGAAAAGCTCTTTCCTAAGCTTTATTTAGAAGATCAATTTATGAGAATAAGGAATTAAAGAACAAAATAAAGAAATAATTAAAAATTTTTAAGGAAATAGAGAGAGTGTAATTATTAGGATTTTAAACTTAAGAGCAATAGGTTACTAAGGCAATCAGTTCACCAACTCAGTCAATACAATATTCAGATTATTAGATTAATTTTATTTCATGTGACGGTGGAGTCTCCTAATTTATTCACTACCCTTTGCTCCAGGCATAGCAAAACTATCAATATTTATTAATTATCCTTTGATCCAGGTGTAATTTAAATAAATATTAATGCATTAAGTTTTGTGAAATCCTCTAATTAAAATGCGCTGCATCCAAAGCGCACTAAAATTTTCGCATGCGTATGAATTCTAATTTGATTCATAATATAAGGTATATAATCAAGAAGCACTAACATAGATGTACTTGGCCCGTAATATCTATGTTCATCAGATCAATTAGAAGATGGCCAGTAATCTAAAAGCATTAAGATCAGATTTATATACTCCTCATGAATAAAATTTAAAAATAAATCACACTGAATATTGCATCAAAAGAATGGCTACACTTTAGCCTTGGTAAAAGAAAATTTAGTTCATGATAACAAGTTCAAAAACAGCAAATAAAATAAAAAGCATAGAGAAATTAGACTGTTTGATTGTTGAAATTGATTGTCCGTTGCTCTTGGTATGGAAAACTTGGTGAAGTTGAAGAGGCTCTCTGATCGATGTCTTGATTATCGGAAGAAAAATCCTTTTCTTTCTCTCATAAATCTCTCTTCTTTTTCTACCTCTCTCCTCTCTTTCTCTTTTTTTTTTTATTTTTCTGATTCTCTCCCTTTTTCTCTTTTTCTCTCTGACTTCTCTTTTCTTTTCTATGGCAATAGTAGGTTTTATAGCCCAAGAAATCAATTTTTCTCAAAAATTCTTTAGAAATTAGGTTTAAAACTCTCAAAACAACTCAAATTAAGATTCTGGATGATTTTGACCGTTGGATGTTGATCAAACGGTCCAAAAATTACTTAAAAATCCTTTAAAATATCCTAGATCAGGTCAGAATTCATGCCAATCATCGGATCAAGCATTAAATTGAATCTGGGCCATTCGATCGCACACAAAGAAGACTTCTGATCTTTAGTTTAACGTCGGGATGAATCTCAGCCATTGGATCTTGATCGGGAGCTGTGGATGCCATTCGTCAGCACATGCTTTTCGACCGTTCGATCAAATCTTAATGAAAGGCATCCATCGGATCAAATAAAATTCCTAAATTATCCTCTATAGACCATACACGAGCCTGGTGTTGCATGGACCGCCGCAATCTTCAGCCAATCGAAGCGCGCTTCTTCATGTGAAATTTTTGAAATGCCCTCAAGTCGGTCCACCATGCACCGCAAAAAATGCTGACGTCGTCCTGACGTTAGCGCTGCATTAGTGGGTCGGTCTGCTGATGCGATCGAGCCGAGCAGTCTGCTGAGCTGATTTTCTGAACCGATTTGAGCTGGATCGGATTTTTTTATAAAAAAAAATTAATTTTGAGCTCGTTTGAAGTCCATTTTGTTTGAAATTTATTTCATCTGAACCAAAAAAATAAGATCTTCACATTTGTGGCCTTCTTTCCTGCATAAGATTAATAAAAATATCAATTTTTAAAGAAATAAATTAATTTATTTTATAATTTAATACTTTTATTAGTATATTTTTACCACTTATCAGTAAGCACAAGATTTACAGAGCCTATATTCTATTGAAATCTGCTCTCAACTTTCTCATTAAAGAAAGATCGAACCCCCTCTCTATTTAAATCCTCTCTTACTGCCTTTCAATCTTTTATTTCCACTATCTATTTATAAGGCCTCAGCTGATTTAAGCATTGGAGGTTCCTAAACTAGAGGGTACTCCACCGATTCTTGAAACTTTTCTTGTAGATTGGTCTACAATCCACGTCTATCCAACCTCGAATCAGCTCTCCAGCACAAATTCTCTCCAAGAATCTGAAACCTTACTGTAATAGATTAGCGCTAGAGGAAGGGTATTTTATCCAAAATTTTGTGAAAATAGTGAAGAAAGCACAAAACTTGCTCTATTTTCTCCAAGAGCTTCTTCAAAGATAGTCCAATCCTATCCTCTGATGGTGATTGATCCACAATAATTCAATTTTTTGGTGCAATAGGTCCAGACCATCACCAATACCATGCAACAACTCCAACAAATAATGGAGCAATGGTAAGAATCTATTCCCCAATAGGCTATGTTACGAACCAGCCATCTTCCTACCCCTTAAGAATTCTATCGAGAGCATCTTCTTAATCAAGAAGAGATATCGTACAAAGCTATATTGACACCCTACAGTAACAAACCATTGTGGGAGGCGGATCTTGAGCAGAATCTTTAGAAAAGTCGAAGGAGGTGCAGCTCGAAAGATCCTCTCAGAGTAAGAAGGATTTCCTCCTCATGTCTCTATTTTTTGCTGAAATTCTAAATGAATTGGTTTTCTCCCAGTTCAAAATGCCTACATTGGAACCTTTCGATGGTTCCACAGACCCTCAAGACAATCTTAAGGGATATAGAAATGTGATGAGGCTCCAAGATACATCCAACACCCTTCTTTGTATAGCCTTTCCCATCATCCTCAAGAAATCTATACGGATATGGATCGCCGGACTCCATCTGGGGTCCATTTTATCCTTTGATCAGTTTAGCAGGCTCTTTATGACCTATTTTGGGAATAATCATCTTCATTTAAAGCACTCGAATAGCCTTTTTTCTATAGTGTGGTAGGAGAGAGAATCCCTCTATGAGTACATGGCCCATTTTAATACGATCATTCTAGAAGTAAAAGATTTCAACGAGTCCGTTGCTATATCAGCCCTGAAGTGAGGACTCAGGAGCTACCATATGATCTTCTCTCTCAATAAAAACTTTCTAAAAAACTATGAGGAAATGTTAGCCCAAATTCGAAAGTACACCCATGCTAAGGATGAAGAAAAGCTGAGCAAGAAGGAGAAGAAAAATACAGAGGAAAAGAAACAACTCCATAAGAAAGAACACGAAAACTAGGGAAGCACTAGCAAGCTACCTCGAAAAAATCCAAGGTCCCAAAGTCTGCCTTAAAAATTTGATAGATACACTTCTCTGTCCGCCCCTCTATCATAGATCCTGATGGAGATAGAGAATCAAGGATATCTCCATCACCACAATCCCATGAAGGGCCCTGCTATTAAGCAAGACAAGAATAAATTTTATTATTTCCATCAGGATCATGGGTACGATACTAAAGAATGCCGTCAACTCAAGGATGAGATTGAGGCTTTAATTTGCCGAGGGTATCTCGACAAGTATGTCAGAGATCAGGCAAATCAAGCCTTAAAGCCACGCTAGAAGCCTAATGATGCTGCTAAGCATAACTAGTCGACTGCACGAGTCATTAACATGATTTCACAAGACAACAGACCTCGAGGGGGCATCCAAGAAATCCAAAAAGATAGCACCTCAAAAATGTTATTTTCTTTTTTGATGAAGATGCCCAAGGGGTCTAAACACCCCACAATGATGATGTCATTATTTCCATAATTATAACAAATTATGATGTAAAAAGAATTTTAGTAAACAATGAAAGCTTAGTAGACATGTTTTCTATGATGCTCTCTCAAAAATGAATGTGCTAAGTAAATTAAAATAGGTTAGTGGCCCACTAATTAGATTTTTAGGCAACTCGATGGCAGTTGAAGGAGAAATCACGCTGCCAGTCACTGCTGGAAAAGAATCCTATCAGTCGACCATACAACTTACATTTCTGATCATCAGAAAACCTTCTACATACAATGCCATCCTTAGCTGATCTGGACTCAATGCTCTTAAGGTGGTAGTCTCAACTTACTACCTGCTAGTCCGATTTTTGATGAAGTCTAGGGTTGGAGAAATGCACGAAGATCAAATGATGGCCAGGCCATATTTTCTAATAGCTTTAAAGATAAAGAAGCCCGTCGAGAACCCACTGATAGAAATTCCTGACTAGGAGTTCGAGAATGAGAACAGAAGAGGATGAGGTGAATCTACCAAACCACTTATCATCATTCCCCTGAGAAAAGATTCGAAGAAAACTATCTAAATAGGAGCTCGGTTGAATACTAACCTCAAGAAAAAATTAGTCTCCTTCCTTCGGCAAAATGTCGATGTGTTTGCAAGATCAACTTCAGATATACCAAAAATACCTGCCAACATCATCGTGCATAAGTTAAATATTGACCCCAAACACCGACTGATGAAACAAAAGAAGAGAAGTTTTACTCTAGAAAGGCAAAAAATAATAGATGAGGAAGTTGACAAACTTCTAAAAGTAGGATTTGTCAGAGAAGTACAATATCTGAATTAAATAGCCAATGTCATGATGGTCAAAAAAGGCAAGCGAAAAATGAAAGATCTACATTGATTTTATCGACCTCAACAAAGCTTGCCCCAAGTATAGCTTCTCTCTTCCAAAAATCGATCAATTGATTGATGCGACCTTAGGGCACAAGCTGTTAAGCTTTATGAATGCCTTCTCTAGCTATAACCAAATGAGAATGGCTCCTGAAGATGAAGAAAATATAGCTTTTATCACCGACAAAGGCTTGTACTGTTATAAAATAATGTCTTTTGATTTGAAAAATGTAGGTGTCACCTACTAGTACCGAGTCAACAAAATCTTCAAGCACCAGATCGATTGCAATATGGAGGTATATATTGACGATATGCTAGTCAAGAGCATAGAAGAAGATCAGCATATTACTGATCTGAAAGAAATGTTCGAGGAACTCCATAAGTATCAGATGAAGCTTAACCCCAAAAAGTGTGCTTTCGGAATTATAGCTAGTAAATTTCTTGATTTTTTTGTAACCCAGAGAGGG
This sequence comes from Cocos nucifera, assembly GCA_006176705.1. NCBI lineage: Eukaryota > Viridiplantae > Streptophyta > Magnoliopsida > Arecales > Arecaceae > Cocos > Cocos nucifera. The sequence goes on along the minus strand of QRFJ01004403.1, from coordinate 116,169 downwards.
ATAGAGGCCAACCTCGAGAAAATTCAAATGCTATTTGAAATAAAACCCTCGAGCTCCCTAAAAGAGGTAAAATAGCTTACTGGACAAGTGGCATCTTTCAGTAGATTTATATCCATGTTAGCTGAAAAATATCTTCCATTCATTAAAATCTTAAAATAAATCAAAGATTTTAGGTGGTCAGAAGAATGTCAATCCGCCTTTGATAAACTCAAGACATACCTTGGCTCAATCCCATTACTGTCAAAAAGAATCGAAGATGAAAACTTATTCATATATTTATCTATTTCACCTAACACTATCAGCTCAATTCTCTGAGATGATGTAGGGATGCATAGACCCATCTATTACATCAATAAATTATTGCGAGATGCGAAAAATCGGTATTCTAGAACCAAAAAAAGGATCTATTCTCTAGTCACAATAACCAAACGACATTGACCGTACTTCCAAGCTCACTCTATTATTATCTTGATGGACCAACCATTGAGATTAGTCCTTCAACGATCTGACACATTCAATCGATTGGCCAAATGGATCATCAAACTTAGTAAATTTGATATTTGTTATCGGCCCAGATCTTCCATGAAAGCTTAGATGCTAACCAACTTTATGGTAGAATGTTTAATACCCGAAGAAGATTTGATCTCATAAATTTAGAGAGAAACGACTGGGAAATCTTGTTGGCTTTTACATGTGGATAGATCCTCCAATGCCCAAGGGAGTAGAGCTGATCTGATTTTAGCTAGTTCAGAAGGAGCTATCACTGAACACGCTTTAAGATTCAATTCAAAGCTTCTAATAATAGAGCCAAATATGAAGCCCTTATTGCGGGACTCGGAATGACAAAAGGGCTTAACATCAAAAAACTTAAGATCTTCACTGACTTTCAACTTGTCATCGAATAGGTACGAGGTCAATACGAAGCCAAAGATTCTATTATGTCTCAATATTTACATAATGAAAAAGAACTGTCAAAAAATTTTGATGGTCTCGAAATCATTCAAATACCAAGATCGAAAAATGTCCTAGTTAATGCGCTTTCACATCTTGCCACATTGAGATTTTTTGACCTTAACTAGAAAGTATTTATTGAAGTCTTTGAGAAACCCAGCACAAAAGTCCTAATGATTGCTCAAGTGAATCATGAACTGAGTTGCATATATCCTCTAATGGATTATACAAGAAAAATCAAGAGATAAGCTTCATGATACGTCATTCTAGATAGAAGACTCTATAAAAGATTATTTTCTTTCTCACTGCTCGAATGCCTAAGATTCTCGAAGGCTGATTACGCTCTTCAAGAGGTTCATAAAGAAATCTATGGCAAACACTTATAGGGCAGGTTCCTAGCATATAAAGTAATCTAACAGGATTATTATTGACCGACCATACAAAAGGATAATGCTGACCTCATCAATAGATGAGATCAATGCCAAAGGTATGCAAACATTCAGTATCAACAAGCTACAAAACTTATATCAATCATGGCTCCTTGGCCTTTTGCCATTTGGGGAATGGATATCCTTGGACCATTTTCTATGATAATAGGACAAAGAAAATTTCTGGTAGTCGCTATCGATTACTTCACCAAATGGGTAGAATCTAAACTACTGACACAAATCACTGAGAAAAAGATGCGAGACTTCATTTGGAAGTCGATCATCTGTTATTTCGGTCTCCCTCGAGTGATTATTACTGATAATGAAAAGCAATTTGATAATGCAAAGTTTAAGAAATTTTGTTCTGAATTACACATCAACCATAGATTAACCTCAGTAGGGCATCCATAGTCTAATGGAGAAGTTGAGATCATAAATCGAATAATTCTCCAAGATTTGAAAATTAAACTTACTGAAGCCAAAGATCTCTGGGCTGATGAACTATATAGCTTCCTTTGGGCCCATAAAATCATTCATAGATAATCAACTCGAGAAACATCTTTCAAACTCATGTTTGAATCAGAGGCGGTAATATATGTGAAAATCAACCTTCCAACACCAAGAATGAAAAATTTTCATGAGGAAAGCAACTCAGATCAGTTGAGAACTGATCTTGACCTGCTAGAAGAAACCAAGAAAAGTGCTCAAATTTGAATAGTAACCTACAAACAAAAGGTGACCAGATATTACAACACCAGGATAAAGCCAAAAATCTTTCATAAAGGTGATTTGGTCCTCTGTCGAGTTAAGTTTCAAAACTCTTGGAACAAGGAAAACTTGCTCCCAGCTGGGAAGGCTTATATCGAATCAACGAAGTGATACAACCAGGGGCATACAGGATTGAGAATTTGGATGGCTCAAATATTCCAAGAATATGGAATGCTGAGAACCTTAAAGTGTATCACCTGTTGGAAATTATATCCCAAAATCAATCATCAGCTTATTGATGGTTGAGCTATTTTATAATTATAATTAATATATTAATTAATAAAAATATTTTGACATCTTTTTCATCATAAGTTTACATCTTCTAATGAACTCCATTATTTGTGATGAAGTCCTTAGGATTGTTTAGTTTCGATAAAGAGAGGATTTATCGATTAGTCCGTAAATTTATTCACAATCAAATGATAGACTGTTAATTAGGACAATAGCATCTATCGAGCATAGGTCGCTATATGCTATATATGTTGATTGTCCTCTTAACCAAGAAGTGTGGAGACACTGGTATGGCATACAGATAAAATATATGGGTACATCATCTTGAATACGACCAACTTCAGAGCATTCTGCTATCGAGAATGTCTCTGATGAGATGTAGATATAAGTATCTCTTAGACCTGAGATCATCCTAGTGACTTACAAGCAATTCACTGTGCTTTGGTACCTGACTAACTAAATTTCTAATTCAGCAATGGAAGGCTTCTGGACACAGTTAAGTACTTGCGAAGTCAAAGTATGATCAAGATGAAATTGACCACTCCAAAAGTTAGAGAAGAATGTATCACTGTATTTCAATATAGCAAAACCTTGACCAGGATAATCCATCAGATGGATTTGATATTTTGAAATACAATGTGGACAATCTGATCAGAGTTGATAATTAAACTCTGAGACATCCTACGAGTATTATTGATAAGTACCATAAATTCACCAATAAAAATATTAATTATCAATTAATTTATATTAATTTTTAAGAATTAATGATCAATTTATATATAATTTTTGAGAAATTCATATTTTTATTAATTAAAAAATTAATTAAAAATAATAAAAATTAAAAAATAAAATTTTATAATCAATGGAAAGAGCTCATTTTTTTGATCACAACAAAATAAGTTTGAAGCAAAATGGAGCTAAAACGGAGAAGATATGAATTTCTAAAGATAAAAAAAATTAAATAAAAAAAAAGAAAATGGCTCAGCCGGCTCTGTAAGCCAAGCCGTCAAAGCCGACTTAGCCGTTGAAGCCATCAACCAGTCTACGATCTAGGCATGAATCGCCAGCTCAATAGAAAATGGTGAATCACGAAGCGACACGTGGCAGACCTAGACCCTTAAAGGGTCTACAGAAATTTATCATGGCTCACAGGATATTTTGGTCTTTTCACTCAGCGACAAAAGCGCTGATTGGTTGCAGTATGCGGTGCGGCCGGTCCACATGGTCCATGGAAACAGTAATTGCACGATCGGACGGCTACGGTTGATTGCGATCAAGTTCGGACAGCGATGGTCATTTCTCGGTTTGATTCAAATTCTATCAGCGATCTGGAATGATCCAACGGCTAGAAAATCAACTAATGAAGATCCAATGGTCCAGAATGCTCTTGGTGGTGATCAGGACTCCTGACACACGATCAGCAATAAGATTTTCTCCATCAACGTGTGATCGGACGGGCAGAATTTAATCCAACCTGATTTGGGTTGATACACATCCAATTTTGATGATTTTTGGACCGTTGGATTTCTATCAATGGCCAGATTTCATCCAAAGTAGCAAAATTCATCTAGAACTCCTTTTAATCCAATTTTTATATAGATTTCTTCATATTTTAATGATCAAAGAGCCCTTTAGTCCCATATTGCCCAGAAGCAAACTCTCCAGCCCTCCTAGCTCTATAAAAAAGATCCTAGGCCTCCAAAAATCAACATCTCCGATCAAGATGAAGCTTTGGTACAGGGTGAAACTAGGCTCTGGGTTAATGGTTGCTTCGAGGCAACTGATGCTGAGAGAAAAAGTTGGGCTTCTACACCATCTTTCCACTCATGTCGATCCAAGATCAGAGATCAGGCTATTTTATTTTATTTTATTTTTAAATTTTATGTATTTAAATTCTAAAATTTTAATTAATAAAAATTTTATTATTATATTTTAATTTTAATTTTATTATTTTTATTATAATTTAATTTTTATTTTTTAATTATTACTTTTTATTTTCCTATAAGTAGATGCTAAGATCTAACTAGTAGATCTTAGTACCAAGTTTACTTTTCTGCATAATTTAATTTTCACTTTGTAATTTTAATTTCTAACTTCAAATTCTATTTCCAAATTCTTTTTTTTAAAAAAAAAAATCAAAGATTTCAAATCTAAAAACATTACCTTCCCTATGGATTCAATCCGACTCACTACTATCTATGTATTTTTAATTATTTTAAGAAGTCAGATTAAACTGATAAACATGGTGTCTTAATGACAACATCGCATTCCTATCAAGTTTTTGGCATCATTATCGAGGATTATTTTTTATTTTTAATTTTGACTTCTTTGATTTATTTTAAATAAATTAAAAATAATTTTGACAAACGCACCAAGTTTTTGGCACCATTGTCGGGATGGAATAGATGCTATTTTTTCTTTAATTTTTTTAATTTTTTATAAATTAATTGTAAATATTTTTTTTAAATATTGCTTACTAATTTTTTTATTTATTTTGCAAAAAAAAGAGAGAGAAGAAAGAAAGCATCTAATTTTGGTGAGATCAATCCTAACCCTAGTCCTCTTTTTTTTTTTTTATTTATTTATTAATTTTATTTTTAAATTAATTTAAAAATTATCCATTTAAATCTAATTAAAAATCTCATGACAAGATTAAAAATCTTAACTGCTTAGAGCATGCATTATATTAGTTTTATTTTTATTTTTATTTTCTTTTTTCTTTTGGTGATTGCTGGAGGCAAGGTAAGTCTTTCAAAATTCAATTAGTTGCATGCATCTAATTTAAATTGCATAGAACCCTTTGATTGAAAACTTTTTATGTATTTTCATATAAAATTAAATTTAGGGCACAACCCAATTAAATAAGATAAGGTGGGGATTTGATCATCCTTTCTTGGCCCACAAACAACCAACCAACATCCTGCATTGACCTAAGCCTTTAATTTTAAAATCAATTAGACATCAACCCTAGGAACTCGAGCTCAATAGGATAAGGAACCCTAAGAGTTGAACCAAATTAGGGTTAGTCAATTTGACTAGTGTCTAAGAAAGTGGTTCAGGGATGACTGGGCCCGAAGGAAGGTGGTTTCTAATTGGTTCCGTTAGCTTACCTGGCCAAGCACAATTGATGTCTAAGGCAAGCAACGGGAGGACTCACACCGACCTTACACTTACCTGGCCAGTTGACTAGTTGATCCTATACTTGGAGGGTTTGAAGGTGACCTTAATGGTTAGGAGCTATCTAGAATTAGGATAATCCTTAGTCAGGATTGATTGACCAACTTGATTACTAACCAACATCAAACTAAATTAAACATAATTCTTCTCTCTTCTTAGCTCTAGGACTCCTTAGGACCTCTTCTTTAGAACTTTTATTTTTTCTTTTATTTTTATTTTTTTAAAAAAATAAAATAAAATTAAAAAAAAAAGAAATCGAGGATATTGAGAATATAGTAAATTCTCCAACAGGAGAAGGATTTTAGGTCAACTAGATTTAGTTCCTATTTCAGACCCTACAACCTCAACATCCACAATGGATTTAGCAAATCAGCCTCAACCTCAAACCCTTAAGGATTTATGTTATCCAATTGGTTCCATCCAATCCTCTTGTATCAGGTTGCCCCAACCCATAGCAAATAACTTTGAAATTAAACCTCAAATCATTAACATGCTTCCAAAATTCATGGGAATAGAGGATGCATATATATTCATTAGGGAATTTGAAGAGATTTGTGCAATCATGAAACTACAACAATTGTCAGAGGACGAAATCAAACTGAGATTAATCAATTTTTTTCTTAAGAATAATGCCAAAAAGTGGCTTTATAGTCTTCCAAATCAATCTATCACGATCTAAGAGGGCTTTGTGAGAATATTCTTAAAAAAATATTTTTCTCATCATAAAATAGCTAGAATTAGAAACAAAATAAATCAATTCTATCAACTAGCTAGTGAATCATTTTGGAAATACTTTGACCGATTCAAGAACCTCTTGACCCAATGCCCACACCATGGAATAGAAACTTGGAGGCTATGCCAAATAATTTATAAAGGGTTAGAGTCAAATTTTTGAACAATGCTAGAGTCCATGTGCTAGGGACAATTTTTGTACAAAGAACCAAATGAAGCCTAAAAATTTTTAGAAGATCTAGCCGAGAAAAGTTTACAATGGGAAACAACAAGAAAACCAAAAAAATCCACATCTTCAAGAGATAGAATTTACCAAACCTCCCAAGCTGCAGAAGCCAAAATTGCAACGTTGACACGTAGGCTAGAGGCTTTAGAACTTCAGAAACCAGCTAGTGTGAACCAAGTATCTGCACCCATGTGCAACGGGTGCAATGCACCAGACCATGTCCTTGAGGAATGTCCCCTCCCAATGAACCAATTAGATAATGGATGTGCACAAGTGAATGATGCCACATATTAGAGATCGTTGAACAATCCCTATGCACCCACTTACAATCCAGATTGGAGGAATCATCCAAATTTTTCATGGTTACAAAATCCAAATGTAGGTGGTCCAAGTTTCAATCAGCAGAACCCAACGCCTAATCCTATGATAAATACCTTGCCATAACCAGGCTTTAATACTAATGAAAAGAAACTTAGTTCTTTAGCGAAAAGCCTAGAAACCCTAGCCAAATCTAATGCTGACACTAATGCTATCTTCAGCAATTTCATGCAAACCACGGGCTAAATTCTGAATTCAAATTCTCAAGCCATAGCCCGCTTAAAAATTGGTCAGCTGATATCTACCATAAGTGAACGTGAACGAGGTAAGCTACCTAGCCAACCTGAGTCCAACCCAAGAAATCAAAATGGTAGACCATCCCAAGGAAACCAGGTTAATCAAGTTAATACTATTCATTCCTTGAGATCAGAAAAATAAGTGGATAATAAGATAAATACACCCGACACTAGAGAAGACTTGAGTGCTGAGTCTGTTGAGCCTCCCACTGAACCATTCATAGAAATGACTAAACCATCACCTGAGTCATCAAAAGAAGAGGCATCTAAAGTAGAGTTGAAACCCCTCCTTGAGTATTTAGATTCACAGGAAACCTTGCCTGTAATTATTGCATCAGACCTGAATCCTAATCAAGAGGTATGTAATGAAATGTCAACAGAGTTGTTTAAGCAAGATCACATTAATTTAGCTCCAGAATTAAAACCATCTTTAGTCACCATTCTAGCACCCATTGAATCAAACTTAACTCCTAAAATAAAAACTCAAGTCATGAGTATTTTAAAAGAACAAATAGGAGAAATTCTTAATAAACATGGGTCTGAGAATGGGATTATAAATTATATTCCCTTAATTAACAATGAATATATTAATAATGGGATTATAAATCAACTTTCTGAGATTGGCAATCCAAAATCATTGAAATTTATCAATCCAATATTCGACACAGGATAGTGAGCTGCATTGTGTCTGGCTGAAGATAGTAAATTTAGCGCTTATTGGAAGGCAACCCAATATTTAATTTTCTTTAGTCTAATTTATCTTGTCAGTTGATTTTTTTAGGATAATTTGAATAAGCTGGAGGGAGAGCTTAAATTTTCAAAGGCATGTCCTAGACTAAAAATATACTGAGTTAGGTGTATTCTTTCATATTCTTTATTACATCCTTTATTTTTTTTCTCCATTGAGGATAATGTCGATTAAGTTGGGAAAAGAAAAATAAAAATTTTAAAATTTTAAGTCCTCAAAAAAGTTAGTATTTAGTATGCTTAAGAATCGAATCAAACTAAGCATTAAAAAAAAAAAATTTAATACACAGATCAGAGAATCTGCAAGATATTGAGGAATCAAGTATTAAGAAAATTCAATAAAGAATTAAGTTCAGAATATAAAAATTTTTTTCTTGGAGCATTTCTAATTTTTTCTACTAGCATCAAAGAAAAGTCTACTTTTTATAGGCTTGTGTAGGATAACTATATGTTTCTTCATATAAAAAATTTATTTTAATAAAATAGTTTCCAAATACTTCTCACTGAGTAACTTGGCCTCTTTATCTAAGCAAGCATTGAGTTTCACATCAAAAGATAGGAAGAACAAAGAAGCTCGTTGTAAAGCTAGTCTTAACTCATAGCCTATTTGATTCGAGCTAGTAAGTCCAAGGGGTATTCTATACCTAATGCCTTAAAGCCAACTGGTTTGGAAGTCATTGGCCCAAGACTCACTATATGGATCAAATAGAAAGCTTAAGGGATTAAGACACTCAATAGTGGTACAACGTTAAAAAAAAAAAAAAAATATTGATTTTCCACCAAGTAATCAGGTCTCATTGCCTAAGTAAGAAATGATATTTGCATCAAAAAGTGGGCAATGTAAAAATAAAAATCAATAAATGAAGGGCGGAAGAAGCAATATACTTGTCTATATGAAAGTTTAGATAAATCAAAGATAAAGGTGGGATAATTTTTTCAAAAAAATTTAATATTCTTTAATTAATTTTTTTATTGATAAGTATTAATATCCTAATGATATATCTCATTTAAGCTCTACTGAATATCAATGGCCATTTTGAAAACTGCTTAGATAAAATTTGAAACTCTAAAGTTAAAAGGTATTTAAAACTAAATTCTTTCTTTACTCGAGGACGAGCAAAGCTTAAGTTGGAGGGTGTGATAAGTACCATAAATTTATCAATAAAAATATTAATTTATCAATTAATTTATATTAATTTTTAAGAATTAATGATCAATTTATATATAATTTTTTAGAAATTTATATTTTTATTAATTAAAAAATTAATTAAAAATAATAAAAATTAAAAAATAAAATTTTATAATCAATGGAAAGAGCTCTTTTTTTTTATCACAACAAAATAAGTTTGAAGTAAAATGGAGCTAAAATGGAGAAGATATGAATTTCTAAAAATAAAAGAAAATAAATAAATAAAGAAAGAAAGAAAATGGCTCAGTCGGCTCCGTAAGCCAAGCTGTCAAAGCCGACTCAGCCATTGAAGCCATCAACCGATCTACGATCCAGGCATGAACCACCAACTCAATAGAAAATGGTGAATCACGAAGCGACACGTGGCAGACCTAAACCCTTAAAGGGTCTACAGAAATTTATCACGGCTCACAGGATATTTTGGTCTTTTCACTCAGCGATAAGAGTGTTGATTGGTTGTGGTGTGCGGTGTAGCCGATCCACGTAGTCCATGGGAATAGTAATTGCATGATCGGATGGCTACGGTTGATTGTGGTCAAGATCGGACGGCGGTAGTTATTTTCGAGTTTGATTCAAATTCTATCAGCGATCTAGCATGATCCGATAGCCAGAAAATCAATCGATGAAGATCCAATGGTTCAGAATACTCTCAACGGTAATCAAAACTTCAGATGCATGATCAGCGACTAGATTTTCTCCATCAACGTGCGATCGGATGGCCAGAATTTAATCCGACCTGATTTGGGCTGATACACATCTAATTTTGATGATTTTTGGACCGTTGGATTTCTATCAACAGCCAAATTTCATCCAAAATAGTAGAATTCATCTAGGATTCTTTTTAATCTAATTTTTATATGGATTTCTTCATATTTTGATGATCAAAGAGTCCCTTAGTCCCACATTGCCCAGAAGCAAACTCTCCAGCCCTCCTAGCTCTATAAAAAGGACCCCAGGCCTCCAGAAATCAACATCTCCAGATCAAGGTGAAGCTTTGGTACAGGGCGAAGCCAGGCTATGGGTTAAAGGCTGCTTCGAAGCAACTGGGTGTCGAGAGAAGAAGAGCCGAGGCTTCTACACCATCTTTCTGCCAATGCCGATCCAAGATCAGAGATCAGGCTATTTTATTTTATTTTTCTTTTTAAATTTTATATATTTAAATTCTAAAATTTTAATTAATAAAAATTTTATTATTATACTTTAATTTTAGTTTTGTTATTTTTATTATAATTTAATTTTTATATTTTAATTATTACTTTTTATTTTTCTGCAAGTAGATGCTAAGATCTAACTAGTAGATCTTAGTACCAAGTTTACTTTTCTGCATAATTTAATTTTCACTTCATAATTTTAATTTTTGACTTTAAATTCTATTTTTAAATTTTTTTCTTTTTCTTTTAAAAAAAATCAAAGATTTCAAATCTAAAAATATTACCTTCCCTGTGGATTCAATCCAACTCATTGCTATCTACGTATTTTTAATTATTTTAAGAAGTTGGATTAAACTGATAAACATGGTGTCTTAATGACAACATCACGTTCCTATCAATTATGGTCAAGGGGATGAATTATATGAAAACTATATCCGCATGGGTTCTAAAGATGGTGTTCTACACCTTCGACCTATCCGACCATCGGATATCATTGCTAGATGGTCAATTCGATTGGTATAAAAATTTATTTCTATACTACTGACTTAGGTTTAGATCTATGAGGTTATATATATTAGAGCTTATGATCTAATTGGATGGTTGATCAATGATTAAAAATCATTCTAGGGTTAAACAATCAATATGATTGGTATTTAACCTAGTGCAAGTATTGCAGGAGGATCGATTAGCAATTAGATTGCTAATTGACTTAATTTGATTAAGACAATAGATTGAGATTAAGTCTAATTAAATATATATTAATTAGATTTGGTTTGGACTTAATTGGATCAAGTTCAATTGATTTATTGGATAAACTAAGTGCAAGGAAGAACCAGTCCTAGTCTAACTAGGATTCAGATTAACCTAATTTTCTAATTTGATTAAAAAATAAATTAGAATTAAATTTGATTTAATTGAGTCCTTAAATGGGTTAGGAATTTATTTAATTGGGTTGGTTTAATCTTGATTTTATTTGGTTAAAAGATCTTGTTTGACCAAGTCAAAATAGGAGTCCTAGTGTGACTAGGATTTTCTATCACTTGTGCCACTTAATCCTCATGCCACATGCCCTTTTTGTTTTATTTCTTACATAAAAATTCTCCACTCCCATGGCTTCTCATGCCCTCTTTCTCTCCTTCCTTTCTCATAAGGCAATTTGTTTGAAGACCAAGTCAAAAGAGGAGTTAGTTTTGCTTAGGATTCTATGAGATAGAATCCTTGTTGACCAAAACACCTTTCCTTGAGTGCCGCCCCCTCTTTTAATTAATTCTTATCTTATTCCATGAAAATAATCTCCTTTTTTGTGTGCCCTCCCTTGCTGGTCCATGCTAATAATTGTGGAGGAGGCATCCAAGAGTTGGACGCCCCAACAACTTTCCATGTTTGGATATTCCTAGTCTAGGATTTTGATCTAACTTGGACTCTTCTTTTTTTCTATTTATTGGATGAATTTTATTCTAATTTTTTTATGAAATATAGAGATTTAGGAGAAGTTTGAGATGTACAAAAATTAAAGAGGATCCTTAAGTGTGGAGGTTCCATAGGCACCAAACTAGATGTCTAGGTGAGAGAAAAGAGAAGAAGAAGAGGGTCTGGTTGTTTTATTTTCAATCTCTTCTTCTTTTTTTGAGTTTTTTCTGAGAGAGTCTTAGATCAATAAACTCTCATATTTCTTCTTATATTTTGAAAAATCTAAATTTTAAATAAAAAAAATATTAGATCGACCATCAAAGAAGGATCAACACAGTACTAGCATGCTGTACTGATTTCCTACATCGGACTTCAGATCAGAGATCGTAGGCTCGTGTGGATGACTCCTAGAGACTAGATACGTGTTCGGCTCATGACTTCATCCTCAAGCCTAGATCAGCAAGTTAGAATGTCTAACTTGCTCAGGTGATAGATCTGATCCATTAACTTTATACCGGCATTTGATGTAGTGTAGATCTAAGTTGATTTGATCAACCTTTTACTTTCTATTTGATTTTAATTTTTGATTTAATATCATAACTTAATCATGTAATAGATCTAAGATCTAGATATTTATATATTTATTTAAATAAATATTTGATTTATTTAAGTCTTTCATTGCAAGATCTTGAAAAAGTTTTCAAGATCTACCTGTAAAATCGTAGATCTGGTTCCTTCAATTGGTATCAAAGCAAGATTGTTATTACATAATTTTTGTGCCTGTTTAGATTATTTCTTAGATTAGATCTAATTTATAATCTAATTATTAAATCTAAAAAAAAATTAGATCTCACGAACTGCCATAAGGTTGTCCTGCTGTAAGGTTTACTCCTTATAGTGAATAGGTTGTCCTAGTTCATGATTGTTAGGGATAAACCCGCTCTTGCCGAAGTTCAGTCTGATGCTTAGCCTAATACAACTGGTAATCACGGAAGAACTTCGATCAAAAATTCTTCCTCCAGCGATCGAACCCTAGTCGAACTTCCTCCAGCGGTCGAATTCCAGCTGAACTCCTTCAGCTGCTGAACTCCTCTAGCGACCGAACTCCTTCAGGATTTCTCCTTCAATTGATTTCCTTCAGGAGCTGAACTCCTTCCAGACTTCTTCTTTAATCAGATTCCTCCAGGAGCTGAACTCCTTCCAGACTACTTCTTCAGTCGGATTCCTTCAGGAGTCGAACTTCTTTCAGACTTCTCCTTCAATCAAATTCCTCCAGCAGTCGGATTCCTCCAGGACTTCTCCTTCAGTCTGATTCCTCCAGGAGCCGAACTCCTTTTGGATTTCTCCTTCAGTCGAATTCCTCCAGCAGTTAAATTCCTTCGGAACTTCTCCTTCAGTCGGATTCCTTCAGGAGTTGAACTCCTTCCAAACTTTTTCTTCAATCGGATTTCTCCAAGAGCCAAACTCCTTCCGAACTTTTTCTTCAGTCAGATTTCTCTAGAAGCCAAACTCCTTTCGGACTTTTTCTTCAGTCGAACTTCTCCATCAGTCAGACTCCTTCTGGACTTCTCCATTAGTCAAACTCCATCCAGATTCCTCCAACGGATTACTTCCAAATTTCAAGTAGTATTCCTTCCGGATGATCCCCTCTAGCCATATTTCCTTTAGAAGTCCGAACTCCTCTAGAATTGATATATATTAAAGCTCTTCAACCAATGCCTGCTTTTTTTGAACTTCGACTATTAAATCTCAATGAATGGATGACACCTCTCTCCGTAATAAATTTCATGTGGCTCCAAGCGGCCCACTACCGAATGATTATGGCTATACAGGCTCCATCTATAAAAGAGATCCTCCAGATACATTTTCTTTGAGCTCTCTTCTCCTTTTCGAAACTCTACTAAACTCTTTCCTTAGCACTTCATTTCTATCAGCCAGCTTATTTGGAGATTGGTCGATCATTGATCGATCGATTGGAAGACTTTTTGTCGATCAGCCAGCTCTCTTTGTCATCGATCGTCAATCAACAAACAATGGTCGTCGTTCGATGGTCAGTCGGTTGCTGACCGATGGATAGGTTGGTAAGTTGGGCGGCTATTCGATATCTCCCAACAGCTTGATTGTCCAACTCAATCTCATGTTGATCAACCATCTGCTCTGGAGGAAGTTCATCAGAACCAACCAACGACTGGAGTGATCAACATAATCTCCGGGAGGCCAAGAATTGAGGGGGCAACATCCCAAGAGGGATCGACTAAGAAGCGACGATCCGACAAATCTATTTTCTTTTTGGATGATGATGTTAAGGGGATTCAAATTTTTCATGATGATGCTATCGTTGTCCTAGCGATGATAGCCAATTACGATGTAAAAAAAATTCTTATTGATAATGAAAGTTTGACTAATATTTTATTTTACTCTGCATTCTCTTGAATGAAACTTTCGACAGAATGCCTCCGAGAAGTTCCTATCCCTTTTGTTGGATTTACGGGAGATGCCGTCAACATTGAGGGAGAGATAGATCTTTCATTGACTGCGGAAATAGAACCTCGACAAAGTACCATCATCTCGACTTCATGATCGTTAGAGTTCCATCAGCATATAATGTCATACTCAGGAGGTTGGGGCTCAACACTCTCAAGGCGATAATATCAACATATCATTTGTTAGTCCAATTTTCGACCAAGACTAGAGTCAGAGAGATGTGAGGCGACCAACAAATTACCCGACGATGCCTCACAATCACTACAAAGAAAAATAAATCAGAAGATTCTTCATTGCTAGAAAGTCTTGATCAGCGAAAAGATGAAAACTGGGGTGAGCCGGCTAAATGGTTGATCTCCATCCCATTGCTGGAAGATGACCCAACGAAAACTATTCAAATTGGGTCAAGCCTTCAGGCGATGGAGCATGAACAACTGGTTTGGTTGCTAAGAGCTAATGTCATTATATTCGCTTGTCGGCAATCGATATGCCTGGCATACCTCCAAAAGTAATCATTCACCAACTAAATATCAATCCAAGTGTCAAGCCAGTGAGATAGAAGAAGCAATCGTTCGCTCCTAAGCAATAGAAAATAATTGACAAAGAAGTCGACAAGCTCCTCATGGCAGACTTCATCATAGAGGCCCATTATCCTGATTGGCTTGCGAACGTTGTCATGATAAGAAAAGCCAATGAGAAATGGTCCATCTGTATTGATTATACCAACCTGATTGAAGCATGTCCAAAGGATAGTTTTTCTCTCCTGAAGATAGATCAACTTGTCGATGCGACTTTGGGACATCGACTCCTAAGCTTTATGAATGCTTTTACAGGCTATAACCAGATTTGGATGACACCTGAGGATGAAGAACATACCGCCTTTATCTCTGATAAAGGAATTTACTATTATAAAGTCATGCCATTCAGACTTAAAAATGCGAGAGCGACCTACCAATGGTTGGTGAACAAGGTCTTCAAGTCATAAATTGGATGAAACATGAAAGTATATATCGACGATATGCTAGTAAAAAGCATGCAAAGTTAGGACCATGTTCAAGACTTAGAAGAGGCTTTTGACATACTACGATGACACCGGATGAAGCTTAATCCGACTAAATGTGCCTTTAGAGTGACGATTGGGAAGTTTCTTAATTTTCTTATTTCACATCGAGGAATCAAGGTAAATCCCAAAAAAATAAAAGCAATTATCGAAATGAAGCATCCAACCTCGAAGAAAGAGGTACAATAGCTCAATGGAAGAATCGCCGCCCTCAGTCGATTCATCTCCAAGTCCGTCGAAAGGTGTCTACCATTCTTCAAAACTCTATAGCAGACCAGAGACTTCTTATGGATTGACAAATGCCAGCAATCCTTCAACGAGCTAAAGAAATACCTGATGACTCCTCCATTGCTCGAAAAATTGATGGAAGGAGAACCTCTATATTTATACCTGGCCACATCGGACGAAGCTGTTAGTTCAGTTTTGATCAGAGAAGATGAGAGTCAAGTACAATGCCCTATTTACTATGCAAGTAAGGTGCTTCATAATGCCAAAACCCGATATTCAAAGATGAAGAAAATGATTTATGCCTTGATTATTTCGACACCACAGCTTCATCCCTACTTTCAAGCCTATACAGTTCATGTCTTAACCAACCAACCTCTGAAGTCAATCCTGTATCGACCAGATACCTCAGGCAGGATGGCAAAATGGACGATAAAGCTTAGTGAATTCGACATCCAATATCACCCTCGTCCGTCGATGAAAGCCCAAGTTCTAGCCAATTTCATTGTCGAATGTACCATCTCGAATATCAAGTCCGAGCAAGGAGAAACAATGTATAAGTTGGTAGAAAACATCCCTGAAATTGATCATAAGTCGACTTGGATGTTACATGTCGACGGGACGTCGAATGCTCTTAGGAGCGATGCAGGGCTCATCTTGGCAAATGCTGATGGAATGGTTGTCGAGTATGCCCTCCGATTTAACTTTAAGGCTTCGAACAATCAAGCCGAGTATGAAGCTCTTTTAGCTAGCTTAAAAATCGTCAGAGAGCTTGGTGTCAAAGAATTGAAAACATTTACCAACTCTTAACTCATTGTGGGATAAGTTAAAAGTGATTTCGAAGCTCGCATCCGACAATGCAGAAGTATTTGGAAAAAGTCAAAGATCAAGCTTCTACTTTTAAATACTTTGACATCACGCACATCCCTAGAGTAGAGAATGCTTGGGCCGGCGCACTCTCCCGATTCACCATCACCGCTTCTAATGAACTTGGCCGAACTTACATCGAATATTTCAATGTGCCAAGTATCGAAAGGATGGAAGAAGTATTATAGATCGACGATGAGCCGAGTTAGATGGATCCAATTATTAGGTACCCGATTGAAGGAATCCTACCCGACGATCCATCTAAAGCAAAGCATTTAAGGAGGATGGCCTCGCAATATGTCCTGATGGATGGACAACTCTACAAGTAGTATTTCTCCCTTTCGCTATTAAAGTGCCTAGGACCTACTGATGCCAACTATGCACTTCGGAAAGTCCACGAGGGGATCTATGGGAACCACTTGGGGGACAAGTCTCTTATCTATAAGATCCTCCGACAAGGATATTATTGGCCAACAATGCAGTAGGATGCGATCGAGTTCGTCCAAAGATGCGAGCCATGCCAAAGATACGCCAATATCCAACAGCAATCGATGACGCAACTAACATCGATCATAGCACCGTGGTTGTTTGCATAATGGAGAATCAATATACTTGGTCCTTTTTTTCCAACATCCGAACAAAGAAAATTTTTTATCGTCGCTATCAATTACTTCACAAAATGGGCGAAAGCTGAACCATTAGCACAAATTACAAAAAGTAAAATGGAGGATTTTGTTCAAAAATCTATCATCTATAGATTTAGACTCCCACATACAATCATAACTGATAATGGCCGATAGTTTGATAATCAGAGTTTTAAAGACTTCTGTGCAACGTATCACATCGCATACAAGCTGATGTCCATCAGTCATCCACAATCGAATGGAGAAGTGGAAGTTACGAATCTAACGATCCTCCATGATTTAAAAACCCAGCTCAACGAGGGCAAAGATCTCTGGATGGAAGAGCTACCTTCGATACTATGGATTTATCGAACCACTCCATGAGTTTCGATGGGCAAATCTTCCTTTAATTTGTCTTATGGGGTGGAGGCAGTGATATTCAATGAAGTCGAGCTACCAACAATGAGAGTGAAAAAATATGATGAATCAAGTAATTCAAATCGCTGAAGGGCTAACCTAGATTTGTTACCTAAAGTTTGGCAACAAGCGTAACTCAAAATGGCTGCTTACCAACAACGAGTTGCAAGATACTACAATAGAAGGGTTAAACCAAAAGAGATCTGCCCGAGAGACTTGGTCTTACGGAAGGCCAAAGTATCCAAACCACTAGACCAAGGAAAGCTCTCTCCAAATTGGAAAGGATCTTACCGAGTGATGGAAATCCTTCGATCTAGAGCATATCGACTCAAAACGATCGATGGAGTTGAAGTCCCCCGAACGTGGAATGCTGACAACCTTAAAGTATACTATCAATGAAATCAACTCCATGTATTTTAAACAAATGCAAAAGATAACATTTTGTGAAGTCTTCTGCAAAGATGTCTCCTCCATACACGATAATTAATTAACCAACATATTAGTCGGTCAAAAATCAGATAAATCGACCAATGGAAGAGAATCCGATCGATTAATTGTTGGTTAAGTATTCTAACCAACGAATAGTCGGCAGGTTTTACTTGATGGAATCCAACAACCGATGAATGAAGGATGATCGATAATCGACATTTCAACCACCTTTGGTTGGGTACTCCAAATCGTCGATGTGATCGGTTTCCTACAATAGAACCACCGACTGGTCGACTAGCAGATGACACATAACCTCCTTACAAGTGATGAAGGAAGAAAAGCATCAAACTTTGATTGCAGACTAGTTGGTTTGCCCTGGCTAGTGACGAACACAACCTTCGTCGATTTGGCCATGGCCAAATCGAAGGATGTTTGTCTTGCACCCAATCATCATACAATTTTGAAAATCAATTAAGTGTTAGACGGTAAAAAACTGACTAAAGGCCAATTGGAAACCAACCCAAGATTGGCTTGTCTCCAACCTAGAAATGCCTTAACAAATGATTAAGTGTTAGTAAAAATTCTAATTTAAAGTCAGTTTGAAAGCTAGCCAAAAGTTAGTTAAATGAAACCGACCGATTGATGGATAACAACCAATCAACCAAAATATTTAAAGTCATGGTGTAAAGCAAAGTCACACAATAGGAAATAAGTGAAAGTAAAATTTTTCATTACTGAAGAAGAAGTTTACAAGTGGACCTTTGGGCCTTACAAAATTCAAACTACAAGTTTCAAAAGATAGATAACAGTACAAAATCTATTCGACGACTGGCTGCTTCGAGGGTTGATCAAGAACGACTTTAGCTTCGATCGGCAGTGTAGCATCCGTTGATGGAATGACTTCGATTGGAGTAGCTTCCTCATTCTTTAATGGGACTTCAGTAGCCAACTGGGAAGCCAAACCCGTCGATGCGGAGGGACCCAATGTATCTTTGGCTGAAGCCATGGAAACTGCAGGAATAGCCGGCTCAGTTGAAGCAAGAATGGTGATGGGAGCACCATCATCCATCGGGTCAGCAGGGGATCCATCACCTCCTCCCTCTTCCTCTTCTTCAACACCATCTCCTCCCTCTTCCTCTTCTTCAGCACCAGGGATGATGATGCTGCTGAGGTCAAGGTCAGGAAAGAGTTATTGGACAGCATCCCAACCATCGCCAAAGCCGATCCAATAGGAAGCTTCACTTTCCTGCAGGATCAGGGTCTTCAGGTCGGACGAAGCTTTGAATTCCTTGATGCTCAATTCTTTTGCTCGACTAAGATCCTCCCATAAAGCCTGGATCTCTGTCTTGGCCAAAGATGTCTCCCCTTCAGCAGACTACCATTTTTGACGACAATCCTCCGCCTTCCTGATCCAATTATCATAGTCCTTCTTCATCTTGGTCACCGTGCACTTCTTTTTTTTAGTGCAACTTCTCTAGGCCTTCACCTCCACTTGAGCTAACTTAAGGTCAGATTGAACCGACTCAGGTTCGGCTCTAAGATGGAAAACTTCATCAAACAGCCTCTCTTCCCAAATGGTAGCATCCTTCTCCTGCTCCTCCAACCAATGGATCGCTACATTGCATTCGACGTTCGCAGTCGATATAGAGTCAGAGCACGCACACCGAAGATCGGCCATCTTACAATAAGTTGACTCAAGCTCGGCCATATCGTGAGCCAACTGTTCATAAAAATAAGTCAAGTTAGTCAAAAAAATGGGGGGGGGGGGCAAAAGGGAGGAGAAAAGGTAGTGGAAAGTTATTGGCTTATCCCAATCAAAGTCGGGTAAAATGATCTGAACATTTTGTTCAAGGTCCGATGCCTCCTCAACTCTCAATCAGTCGGGAGAAGAATGGCATGGACCAAGTTTCTTGCCAGCTGAGGGTTGGAAAAAGCCAACCCACCCTTTGGAACTCAAATGTCAAGATGCTCAGAATCCATGTACCCATGGCTAGAAGCATCACTCCCAATCGATGTAGATGAAGTTGGTGCCTTCCCTTTTCTCCCGATCGATGATTGTTCGAGAGGTGCCGACATCCACTCGGGCATGGATGGGGACAGTGAATGCCCCCTGCGAGCTAGGGTTGATCAGGGGACGGGCACAACAACAGTCGATTGAGCTACCGACGATGGAGTGGCAGTCGGAGCATCAACGATGATAACATCTTCCTCCAACAGGAAACATGTAGGGTTTCATGCTTGAATTTCAAAATATTTTTGAAATAATACGCAACAGAAGATGCAGATTAAACTATTTAATCTATAAAAGCATGTAATCAAATTACAAAACCTACATCAAGGATCTATAACATGTTATAATGCAAATATAAATCTAAAGTTAAATTAATCATAAGTGGTATTGATGATATCAATACCTAGATCTAAAACAATACTAGATCTAATCCTAGATCATATCTAGGTTACCAAGAGATCAGATCTCTTACTTTTGCATGGATCGAGAACTCTACAGTTGATTTTTGTTGTTGCTTTTAAAGCCACATACGTGTCCGGCCTCTACGAGTGATCCACACGAATCTGCAATATAAATTAAAGGTTTGTCGAACAAAAATCCGCTCGAAGTGCTAGCTTCTTACAGATCCCTCTTGATGGTTAATCAAATATATGTTCTTCAGATCTCTTGGATACTCCAAGAGATGAAGAACATGAGGAATAAGAGAGGAATTCAAACCTTGAATCTTTCATAAATCAAAAAATAAAATCAAGAAAAAATAAATCCTAAGAAAAGATAAATCTTCTCCTTCAGGACACCAATAATTGATGTCCTGAAAACATCTCTATGCTAGGACAAGAGGAGACTTTCTCCTCTAGATTTTTTCTATGTTTCTAGATTTAACATCTCTATTTTTTACTCTTAAAGATTCCTACAAAAATAAGGAGAAAAAGAGTTCTTAAAAAAATTCTAAGAGAAGACCTTTCTTCTCTTCTCCTTCTCTCATCAGGACATGATCAGATCATGTCCAAAGATGATCACTATGCTTCAATACCTTAAAGCACGGATCCCCATGCCATCTCACTTTCTCTCTCTCAGATTTTTATCATATAAAAATTATAAATAAAATAGAAAGAGAGAAACACAAAAGAAAAATACAAGATAATCTTCTCTTACCTTATCTTCATCAAGACATCAAAGTTTGATGTCCAAAA
Source organism: Cocos nucifera (assembly GCA_006176705.1). Taxonomy (NCBI): domain Eukaryota; kingdom Viridiplantae; phylum Streptophyta; class Magnoliopsida; order Arecales; family Arecaceae; genus Cocos; species Cocos nucifera. Next base: position 95,236 of record QRFJ01004403.1, on the reverse strand, counting down.
GAAAGGACCTTCTCCAAGATTGTTGGCACCTCAAGTCTCCATGACCCTCCTCACTTTTCTCTGGTTTTTGCCATGAAAAATTCCTAGGATTATACATGCCAAAGCTCCACAAAAAGTGGCACCTCCTTTTATATCTTTGACTAGGTCAAGACCTAGTTAAATAAGGCAACTAGTAAGGTGTTTGGGGGGGCGTCCAACTCTTGGATGCCTCCCCAATAATTCTGAATGTGAGAATCAAATATTCCATGCACACAAGGGAGAAAAAGAGGGTGGACAAAAATTATGGAGTGAGAAAAGTGGGTGCACAAGAGGGGGAAGAGTTTAGATCAAAGGGGGCTCTTCCAAGTAGGAAACAAATCCTAACTTGCTTCTAGTTTTGACCAAATCATAACAAACTCCAAAACAACCAGATATATGGGATGTGAAAGGCCTCTAAGGCATGAGGATTCTCACATAAAAATTAAGAATTAAAAGATTTGGGCATGGGCTCTTAGGCGCAAGAGAAAGAGAGAGAGTCCTAGTCCAACTGGGACTCCTCTTATTTGACTAGGTCAAAATAGGTTTAAACATAATTTAAATTATATTTAAATTAGATTAAATACAATCCAATTAAGAGTGATTATAGTCCAACTAGGAGCCTAATTAAATTAGATTAAATCAAGATTTAAGGTTGATTTAAATCCTAAGTCAATTAGGTGCACCCAAGTCCTAGTCAAATAAGGAGTTGTTCTTTCTTGCAATTGGCTTATCCAATAAACCAACTAGACTTAATCTAATTAAGTTCAAATCAATTCTAATTGAATCTAATTCAATTAGACTTGATCTCAGTCTGATTGTTCAATCAAATTGAATCAATTAGCAATCTAATTGCTAATCAATCCTCCTGCAACACTTACATTAGGTCAAACATCAATCGTATTGATAGTTTGACCTCGAACGATTTTCAATCATCAATTAACTATCTGATTAGATTACAAGATCTAATGTGTGTGATCCCATAAGTTTGAACCTAAGCTGGTAACATAAAAATCAATTTCTATACTAATCGAAGTTATCATCTAGCAATGGTTCCCGACGTCCGGATAGGTCGAATATATGCAAAGCAACATTCTTAGAATTTCGACCCATGGTTACTGTATAATTCATTCCTTTGATCAATAATGCTCAAGACAATTTCGAGTACACTGTCAAACATTCATACAAGTCATCTCTATTATGTCTCAAAATTTTGCAAATCCCATGATACCTCACGAGGATTACCCAGGCCTAGGTTTTGCTAAATTGAAACACAGCGAGTCATTCTCTTCCTAAAATTAATTAAAAATGGTCAATTTCATCTTGACTCACACACCGACTTCTCAAGTATTTGACTATATCCAAAAACCTTTTAAACCTATAATAGAAATATAGGCAGTCCGGCACCAAAATACAGTGAGTTGCTTGCAAGTCACCATGGTGATCTCAGATTGGAAGAACACTTATACCCATTGGCCTTAACTAGCTACTCTTAATAGTAGAGTATTACATTGATCACATTCAGTGCAGATGTACTCCTACATCTCATCTGAATGCCATACCAGTGTCTTCACACCACTTGGTTATGAGAACAACCAAAGCATATGGCATACAGCGACCTACACTCGATAAGTTATCATCCTTATTAATAACTTATCATTTGATTGTGAATAATTTAAGAACTATCTGATAAATTTTTTTTTATCGATTGATTATGGTTCTAAGAATTTCATCATAATTTAGGAGTTCATTTGAGGAAGATAGAACTTTTATGATGAATCAGCCAAATAACTATTATTATTAGATAATTTATATATTAATTCCAATCATCTACCACTTAGATGATTTGCTTTAGAACACAATTTCCAACAACTTTCACTTGAACTAAAGCCAATCAAAATAATATCAAATATCCTATCTTCCATTTGAGTTCATAGAACTTCTTAGTTCTGAGGCCTTAGCAAATGGGTCGGTCAAGTTCTTCTTTTACATTGATCTTCTAAAGATCAACGTCACCAAGATCTAATATCTAAGGTGATGGCGATGTAGAATATGTTGGTTCTTTGATTCTTTAGTCTGAGCTATGGCTCCAGTGCTACGATAGGACTGGACCATCAGTGGAGGGTGCCACTTCCAACCTACTAATGAACCTCAATAACTATACAGCTTACATGACAACATCATATGCCACAATGTACTCTACATCACTAACTGAATAGGCTAAAGTATCTTGCTTGGAACCTTTCCAGTAGATTGCTCCTACAATTAGGATATGACCCAACATTTTCTTGTTGTCATCTTGATCTGACTGAAATCAAAACATCCACATATTTTAAGTAAGTACTTTCATATTTAAGTCACTGAACCATAGTATTTCCCAAATACTTAAGGATTGTCTATACAATCTTTCAGTGGCTCTCACTTGGATTAGACTGATATTTGCTCACTACCTCTAGTGAGTATACCATGTCTAGTCTCGTATATGGAGAAATAAGATGATAGCTAAATCTTTATTCCTTGCAATGTTGGAATGTCATTTTCGATTAAGAGAATTTCATCCTCAAACAATACAAGAAATAACACTACAGAATATTTTACCCAATTACAAATGCAAGATTTGTCTTTGTTAATAACAAAGACATACATTCAAAACATATCTTCAAAAACTAAGATAATAGCCAAACGGGCCTTACAGGTCTTTACCCTTTCGTCTGTGCTACTCTGATCCTTAAAAAATTCATTCACACCCAATGGGTTTTATCCCTTCAGGTAAATCAACTAGTGTCCATACACTATTGATTTTCATGGACTTCAATTTGGATCATATGGCTCCAAGCCACTTCTCAAAGTTGACCACTACATTATATCCCTATAGGTGATTAGATCCTTATTATTCTCATCAAGCTCAACAAGATTGCCATCTCGGACCTAAATACTAAAGTATTTATCCAGCTAACGTGGTACTCTAACGGATCTCCTTAAAGGTGATACTTTAATGGGCTTCGAGTTTGAACTGATCAAATTCGATTCTATCGATTTACTAGATTACATCGATTCTTTTCTACCGATCAAACTTCTCCAAGTTCAACTTGACAGGCATTAGTTCCTTCTCTAAGGAACTTCTTTCCAAAAGGAATGCTCTCATGTTCTTCAGTATGGTAGAATTAGTCACCCTTAAATATCTATTGGATCAGGATCCAAGTTTATCTATGTGCAAACCTATGACATAGGTCGAACAACCCCAAATTCGAAGGTGAAAGAGTTTAGGTCTGTGCCTGATCCATATCCTATGTGGAGTCTTTGCGACAGATATACTCAAAATATTTTCAAAGTAAAATAAGTAGTCAGTAAGCATAACCATGAAACAGGTAGACTAGCAAATCCTATCGTGAATTGAATCATGTCTAACAAAGTTCAATTTCTTCTTTCAGATACATTATGTTTTGGAAAGAAATCTACTGAGAGAGAATTCTATTCTTTTCTAGATATGTCACAAACTTATTGGATAAGTATTCACCTCCTCGATCTGATCGAAGAGTTTTAATACCTTATCTAGTTTGTTTTTCTATTTCATTATTGAATCATTTGAATATTTTAAATGATTCAAGCCAGACACACCCATGTCCAGATAGGTCATTTGAAATGAAATACTAATATCTTTCTTTGGCACTTAAGTTCATAAGTCCACATACATCAATATGTATGAGATTTAGAACTTTATCGGCTCCTTCATCTTTTCTAGTAAAAGGTGACTTTGTCATCTTCCTAAGAAGACAAGATTCATAGGCTATGAATGATTCACAATCATTGATGTCGAGGTTTTCCTCTCAAGATAACCTATTTATTCGGTTCTTATCAAGATGACGAAGCTTATAATGCCAAAGATAGATATCCATGACATAATTTAACTTGAGTGTGCACATTATACTTAACAAGCTGTATAAATATTAAATATCATTTCTTTATTGTCCATATATTATTGTAATATTATTCATAATAACATTATAACAATCTCCTTTATTGATAAATGATATGATCAAAAGGCTAACAGAGATCACATTTATCATAAACAATGGACAATAATGACAATCACTCAAAATGACATCTTTTGAAAATAAGCTTGATAATTTCTAAAGCTAGGATTGGAACAAGACTTCCATCCCAAATATTTAGGTATTTCTCATCATTTTCAAACATCCCACTTACTCATAGTCTTTGCAACAAATTACATAAGACTACCGATATCTAATATCCAGATAGTAGAATTATATATAGAGAAATTTTAAGGTGTTATCATATAACATCCTTGATGAGCAACTCTTGCTCTTTTCTCTTGTTTAGCTTGTTATGGTTAAGAAAAGCAAGATAATTCTTCTTCTTATGATCCTGCTTCTAATAGTAGAAGCACTATGCCTGATTTGGATCAATTTTGGACTAATTATTTTGACTGAGATTAAAAGCCCCAATACAAATCCATTTATACTGCTGAATCAAATTCAACTTTCGATACTAATTATCAAAATTGGATCCCATAAGTTATCACTATCTAACAGTGATAGGAGCAATTGGGGTTTAGCCTTAATTTGAGAAAAGAGAACAATGACCTATGTATATGAATTATATTAAGCCTAAAGACTTAGACTTTAGTCTAAAGGTTCTTCCACTATTTTGTTCGAACTGATAGCATTTACCTCCAATTCGAAGAATTATCCTAATTCCTTAGTTAGTACTAGAATCCACATAGACTGCACATTAGCCCAACTATGGTTGGTCAACCCATATACATCTAAGGATAGGTTCATAACCAATTATTTTTCTAAATAATTTTTAGTAATTTAATTTCATCTCAAAAACCTAATCAGTAGGCTAGGGCCTCCACTGTAAGAATCCGATTAGGTCCAACCATTAACATGAGCATACTTGGTACATCTAACTAATGAATGATTAAGTCCAACTATGGTTGGTCAACCTAACCACTATTAGAGAAACACATTCAAGTCATCATATGATGAATGATAATTCCATTAGTCAACAAGCACCAGGCCTATAGACCTCCAATGATTATTGAGTTAATGGACTCATTATCCAACATTTTAATGGAAGGCTATGACTCGATTATCTCCAGAACTTCATCATTTTAAGGACCTAATAATTTTAGAGAATTTAAATTATTAGTGATTTAAGGATAGAAAGAACATGGACCAATTTGCTTCCACTGACTTCACCAAGTCAAGTCCTCCCACTGAGTTTACAAGTCATTGATGAGGACTAGGATCAATTTTGGTCCATGGGCACCTATATCAGTCTCACTGAATGAAATCAGTCTTACTGATTTTCTATATGACATAGGTTAGCTCAAATCAATGAGCAACCTAATCAAAAACTGATTAACCATATTGGGTAGATAAGTGAGATCGATGGGAGAATCTGCTAAAGCTTACCTTAGACATCATTAAAAATGGTCAAGTAAGTGGACTGCTAATTAAAAATCATCAATCTAGAATGTCAGACTTATCTTAGATACCAATGGTTTATCAGTTTCGATTTAGTCTGCCTAAAAACTCGGGCTCGACCACTGAGCCATGATCAATATCCATTTGTTGGATGTATGGACTTTGATCAACTACAACTATTGAATTGATCTATGCAAAAAAAATGACCTAATTCTAATTAACTATTAATTAGGTTTAATCAATTTCTTAACTAAGTTCATGTTTAATCTAACCCTAGGTCTAACCCAATTAATGACCTAATCAAGCTAACCCATAACCCTTTAACCCATATTTTATGAAATTATCTTAGGATCTTTAAATCACAAATCTGAATTTTAAACAATCACTTAATTCTCAATTAAGTTTAAGACTTATGGGTTTAGATTTATGGAACCTCAGAACTAGTTTCTGATTTTATTATTTAAAATATTTTTAAATTATAAATAATTTACATTAAATCATATTCAATACATGGTTTTAGATCTGATTTGTTTCATTGTTTAGATCATGTCCTAGGATTTTGAATCTAGATTTTGCAGAAAGTAAGTTCGTAATTTAAAATTCTATAAAATAAATATATCATACATATTCAAACTAGATTCAAAACTAAAAACTACATATTAACATATGTATCATCAAGATATAGATCTAGAACATGAAACATATCATATAGATCTTATCTAAATGAACAAAATCAAATCATAAATGAATTAATATTAGATTTAAAATCTAAAAATAAATTATAAATTATTTTAGATCTTATCTAATATATTTATGATTTAGATTTTTCAGATCAGTACATACTAGGACAACCTTTCTACTGTAAGGGATAAACCTTACAGCAGGACAACTTTATGACAGTGTGTATAATTCTGATATTATTTAGATCTAATCTAAATAATCTAAAATAGATCTAATATCTATTTAATTTTAGATTCAAATCCAAAAATTAAATCATAAATTTTTTTAGATCTAATCTAAATAATTTATGATTCAGATTCAGATCAGCACATACTAGGATAACCTTTTCATTGTAAGGGGTTAACCTTACAACAAGACAATCTTATGACAGTATGTATGATCTTTAATTAATTTTAATTTTTAGATTTATTCTTAAACATGCATGAACATGTTATAAAAGAATCTAGATGCTCTGATACCACTAATGAAAAATATGCAGGATTTCATGCTTAAATTTCAAAATATTTTTAAAATAATTTATAGCGGAAGATGCAGATTAAACTATTTAATCTATAAAAATATATAATCACATTATAAAATCTTACATCAAGGATTTATAACATGTTATGATGTAAATATAAATCTGAAATTAAATTAATCATAAGTGGTATTGATGATATCAATACTTAGATCTAGAATAATTCTAAATCTAATCCTAGATCATATCTAGGTTATCAAGAGATCAGATCTCTTACCTTTGCATGGGTCAAGAACTCCATGGTTGATTTTTATTATTGCCTTTAGATCTGCACATGCATCCAATCTCTATAGGTGATCCACACGAACCTGTAACACAGATCGGAGGTTCGTCGAATGAAGATCTGCTCAAAGTGCTAGCTTCTTACGGATCCCTCTTAATGGTTAATCAAATACATGTTCTTCGGATTTCTTGGGCACTCCAAGAAATGAAGAACATGAGGAGGAACAAGAAAGGAATCCAAACCTTGGATCTTCCATAAATTAAAAAATAAAATCAAAAAAATAAATCCTAAGAGAAGACAAATCTTCTCCTTCAAGACATCAACGATTGATGTCCTGAAAACATCTCTATACTAGGATAAGAGGAGACCTTCTCCTCTAGATTTTATCTATGTTTCTAGATCTAACATCTCTGATTTTTACTCTTAAAGATTTCCACAAAAATAGGAAGAAAAAGGGTTCTAAAAAAATCCTAAGAGAAGACATTTCTTCTCTTCTCCTTCTCTCATCAGGACATGATCAGATCATGTCCAAAGATGATCACTATGCTTCAACACCTTAAAGCATGGATCCCCATGCCATCTCACTTTCTCTTACTTAGATTTTTATCATATAAAAATTATAAATAAAATAGAAAGAGAGAAACACAAAAGAAAAATACAAGAGAAGACAATCTTCTCTTACCTTGTCTTCATCAAGACATCAAAGTTTGATGTCCAAAAGAAAGGGCCTTCTCCAAGATTGTTGGTGCCTCAAGTCTCCACGCCCCTCCTCACTTTTCTTTGGTTTTTGCCATGAAAAATTTCTGGGATTCTACATGCCAAAGCTCCACAAAAAGTGGCACCTCCTTTTATATCTTTGACTAGGTCAAGACCTAGTCAAATAAGGCAACTAGTAAGGAGATTGGGGGGGCGTCCAACTCTTGGATGCCTCCCCAATAATTCTGGACATGAGAACCAAATATTTCATGCACACAAGGGAGAAAAAGAGGGTAGAAAAAAATTATGGTGTGGGAAAAATGGGTGCACAAGAGGGGGAAGAGTTTAGGTCAAAGGGGGCTCCTCCAAGTAGGAAACAGATCCTAACTTCCTTCTAGTTTTGACCAAATCATAACAAACTCCAAAATAACTAGATATATGGGGCATGGAAGGCCTCTTAGGCATGGGAATTCTCACATAAAAATAAGGAATTAAAAGATGTGGGTGTGGGCTCTTAGGTGCAAGAGAAAGAGAGAGAGTCCCAGTCCAACTGGGACTCCTCTTGTTTGACTAGGTCAAAATAGGTTTAAACCTAATTTAAATTCTATTTAAACTAGATTAAATGCAACCCAATTAAGGATGATCCTAGTCTAACTAGAATCTCAATTAAATTAGATTAAATCAAGATTTAAGTCTGATTTAAATCTTAAGTCAATTAGGTATACCCATGTCCTAGTTAAACAAGGAGTTATTCTTTCTTACAATTGACTTATCCAATAAACCAACTAGACTTAATCTAATTAAATTCAAACCAATTCTAATTAAATCTAATTCAAATAAACTTTATCTCAATCTAATTGTTCAATCAAATTGAATCAATTAGCAATCTAATTACTAATCAATCCTCCTGTAACATTTACATTAGGTCAAACATCAATCATATTGATAGTTTGACCTCGAAACGATTCTCAATCATCGAATAACCATCTGATTAGGTTACAAGCTCTAATGTGTGTGATCCCATAGGTTCGAACTTAAGTCGATAACACAAGAATCAATTTCTATACTAATCGAAGTTACCATCTAACAATGGTTCCCGACGTTCAGATAGATCGAATATATGCAAAGCAACATTCTTAGAACCCTGGCCCATGGTTACCGTATAATTCATTCATTTGACCAATAATGCTTAAGGCGACTTCGAGTACACTATCAAACATTCATAAAAGTCATCTCTATTATGTCTCAAAAATTTGCAAATCCCGTGACACCTCACGAGGATTACCCAGGTCTAGGTTTTGCTAAATTGAAACACAACGAGTCATTCTCTTCTTGAAGTTAATCAGGAGTAATCAATCCCATCTTGACTCACATACCAACTTCATAAGCATTTAACTATATCCAAAAATCTTTCGAATCTATATTAAAAATACAGGCAGTCCAGTACCAAAGTATAGTGAATTGCTTGCAAGTCATCATGGTGATTCAGGTCGGAGGAACACTTATACTCATTGGCCTTAATTAGCTACTCTTGATAGTAGAGTGCTACATTGGTCATGTTCAGTGCAGATGTACTCCTACATCTCACCTGAATGCCATACCAATATCTCCACACTACTTGGTTACGAGGATAATCAATGCATATGGCATACAGCGACCTACACTCGATAAGTTATTGTCCTTGTTAATAACTTATCATTTGATCATGAACAATTTAAGAACCATCCGATAAATCCTCTTTTATCGATTAATTGTGGTTCTAAGGACTTCATCATAATTTAGGAGTTTATTTAAGAAATATAGAACTTTAATGATGAATCAGCCAAATAACTATTATTATTACATAATTCATATACTAATTCCAATCATCTACCACTTAGATGATTGGCTTTAGGATGCATTTTTCAATAGTGCCGACATCCACTCAAGTATGGATGGGGACAGTGAATGCCCCCTGCGAGTTAGGGTTGATCGGGGATAGGCACAACAATAGTCGATTGAGCTACCAACGATGGAGTGGCAGTCAAAGCATCAATGATGATAACATCTTCCTCCGACCGAGTGATGGTCGAAAGGGCTTCAGAAGACATTGTCGCCACTGGAGCACGAAGGATGACAACGAGAGCATCGACGACCCTAGAAGGTGCCATCAATGGACCATCAGCGAAAGTAGGGTCAGTTGAAGGATCAGCGGCCCAACTTTTCTTCGACGCATGTGATGAACCGGCGTCGGGTGCCACCCTCTTCCAAGTGGCGAACTGGTGGACTTCGTCCATAGAAATTCCAAGAGAAGGGCGCATCCCTACAAAATCGAATGACAAGATCAGGTTAATATCAAAAATTGATTGATTAAAAGAAAAGACAAAATTATAAACACAACATATACTTACGGAAGTTGTTGCACCAAGTTCGGCTTCGTACAAAGCTAGACCGGTGTTCAGTTGTTTCTACAGGGGAACCTCCATATCTTTCAGTTTAAGGAAGTCCTCCTGATCAGCCAGATCCATTTGACTATTCTTACTCGAAAGAGCATTCGGTTCTCCCCACACCGATAGAAAACCCCAAAAAATAGAGAAAGAAATAAAAAAGAATTGAGTCTTCTAGTCATGGATAGACAACGAAAGATTGGTAATAAAAGAAATCCCCCTCCTTGGAGCAAAATACCACCATCCGTCGGCTTTTCGATGGGTCGAAGAGCAAAAAAGGTCTGAACAAAAAAAGTCAGGGGCTCATCAAAATTAACTAACACAACAAAGCGAAGGTGATCAAAAGCCAAATGGAGTTCAGCGCTAACTGGATCTGACACACCTAGTAATAATTAAAAACATTTCGAAGAAACTCCAAAATAGGGAATCTAAGGCCCAACCTAAGGTTTTCTAAGTAAAAAGCAATAAAACCCAATGGAAGTGAAATCACCTGACCGTCGGGATCAGAAGCCAGCAATCGAAAGTCCTGGATTCGATATTGGCCCTGAAGTTGCTCCATAACTGATACTGTCCGCATAGAAGCTTCGGCTACTGGGCCTAGCGACGCACTGCTATGGATACTAGCCATGTACACAACTCAACAAAATAAAATAAAAAATAAGAAACAAAGATGTCAGAAACGAGGTTCAAACTTTGAATCTGAGAGCTAAAGAACGAGAGCACAAGCAAAGTGAAAGAAAATCGAGTAGGATTTTTAGCATGCATTTTTAAAATATTTTTAAAATTAAAGTAGCAAAAACTAAAATTAATCACATGTTAATGTACTGTATGTATTGATCTAATCAATATAAACTCTATTCAGGATCTAGATATGCTAATATGTAATTTGAAATTTAAATGTGATTGATCAGCAAATCGAATCTACTGACCGATACGAGTTCAAAACTCGATACCTGTGCGTAGGTAGCTGATCTCTACAATCTGAATCTATCGGATAATACTTTGGTGTTGCACCATAGCTGCACATATGTCTGACCTCTATGGTTGGTACACACGAAGCTTTCGATCCCGATCAACCCCACTAGAGTGCTAGCTCCTTGCTGAGGCCTTCAGTGGCTAATCACGATCAATCCAATCGATCGCCTTCTTTCTGATTCCTAAATATTCTAGAAAATCAAAACATGTGCTTTGGAAGATGATGAAGGGGTGTTTCAAATTTGGTGGTGATCCAATGTTCACAGCACTCGATCTCTCCATCCAAACCCAGATTCCTAAGTCTTAGGTTTCACTTAGCCCAAAAATCCTAATGCACTGAAAACCCTCTCACGCCTTCTTTGTGTGGAGTTTTTCCATGAAACAAGTTTTCATGGAAAGATGACTTTCGAATCTATAAACCATATTTAGAACATATCTAAAAATTAGGTATCCTTAGATACAAAAATTAAAAGAGAATAGAGGTATAAAGGAAAAATAAAGTGCTATAAGATTTTGCTCAACTTCACTCTAGGATTTTTTTTTGCCCAAAACTAATGCCCAATCACTTTTAAATTTTTACCATGAAAAGGTACCCCTCAGGCTTCAGACACAAAAATTTTCATAATTTATTGCATGAAAAATGAGTGGAAATTCTATGTGGAGTGGATAGGTTAAGATTGGTTGAACTAGTTTCAACCAACTTCTAGTATTTGAATTCAAATGGGCCCTTATCCTTTTCCAATGCCTATCCCAAAGGATGATGAGTAGAAGGACTCTCCTTCTGCTCACCCTCAATCTAAAATCATCCAAAAAAATATGCGACTAAAGATAGATAGGCATGGAGAATAGATAAGGAAGAGATTAGGTTTTTCAAATTTCAAACCAACCAAGTTAAATTCAAAATTCAACTTAGTTTGAACTAGTCCAACCCTTGGACCAGGTCAAAGGCAGAAGAGAGGAAGGGTGCACATTCATTTCTGCATGAGAAATCTCATGCAAAAATTAGAGGAGGGCGTGGGTCAAGGTGGAAAAGTCAAATATGGTGGGCGCTAGGGAGAATTTAAATTCAAATCTCATTTGACTTGGTCCTAATTGGTTTCAACCAAACCAATTAATTTAAGCCAATTAGACCAAGTTTAACCCAACCTAATTGGCTTAATTCAAATCAATAAAATTTTAGTTAAATTACAAATTAATTAGGTCTAGGTTCTGATCAAATCAGGATCGAATCTCCCTTAGCAATTAGGTCATCTCATGACCTGATCGAGTCAAACCCAATCGAATCAAATTCAATTGGACTTGATCAAATCCTCATCGCTCAATCAAATTGAGCTACTCAACAATCAAATTGCTAATTAATCCTCCAAAAATATTAGAGTTCCAATCAGATGGGTTATCGGGCATCAGAGTTCCATCAATATGAAACTCCTGAAGAGTCCCAAACCAATGGAACTCTTGAACCCAGTGTCCCAAACGAATCGAACTCACAATCATAGAGTCTCAGACCAGTGGAACTCTTGATCAGAGAGTCCCAAATGAGTAGAACTCAGAGTCTCAGTCCACTAGGACTCTTAGTCATAGTGTCCTAATCCAGTTGGACTCCTGACCATAGAGTCTCAAATTATTAGGACTCTCGATCAGAGAGTCCCGAACATGAAGGACTTAGAGTCCCAGTCCAGTGAAACTCTTAGTCATAGAGTTTCAGTCCAGTGGGACACTTTATCATAGAGTCTTAGATCATTGAGACTCAATATCAGCCATCAAATCAAGTAAAAACTCCTATTGTGTGTGACCCCATAGGTTTGAATCCGAAGCCGATAGCACAAAAACTAATTTTCTATACTAATCAATGTGACCATCTAGTAATAGTACCTGACATACGGATAGGTCGAATAATTACAATGCAACATCAACGAACCTATGGCATATGGTTATCGTATAATTCATTCCCTTGATCTCGATGCTCAAAGAACGATCTAGGATTTACTGTCAACCCTAAAATTCATCCATAGTGTATTTTAAAACTCAGTGTCCATCACATGGACCACCCCTATTAGATATATGTACCCTAGAAGCCAGAATTGGCTGACACTTGTAATACACTTCTAGGGGCAAAATTATAATTTTGACTAAAATCAATAAAATAAATTATTTTCTATCACATATGTGTATTTAGTGTCTGTGATACATCCTTTGAGTTAATGGTAAAGATAATTCATATTTTCAAGAGTTGAAAATTTAAGATATGAATAATCATTATTAACTCATAAAATGCTCCCGACCATAGGATCATCACGAGCATGGTGATTGATCCAAAAGGTTGGTGTACAATCTCTTCTCTTTAGTAGATGAGTCTTGAGTCTACGGTGTGGAGACACCAGAGCGAGAGTACAGATACTCATTAGAAAATGAGGGCACTGAGCGTGACCACCTCGAGTAGTCATTAGGAAGTCTACCTTCTCGTCAATGACTAACTCGATGCTGTAGTGCTGTATCTAGTTCTTTAATTTGAGATGCATCGATAGTTCACCTTGAGGGTGTTATAGTTGACTATACCATTACTCGATCTCCTAGCCATATGAAATTCTGAGGTGTATGTTGGCTATAGCATATTCATTGTAGGAACTGGATAGCATCAAGATGGAATCTACTACCTCGGTGGTAGAGGAGCAGCCCTATGATGATCATGAGAATCAAGTCCAGAAGTCCATGGCCGTGATAGAGTGAAATAATAAAAAGAGTTTCTATTTAGGTTTTCACATTGGACTTGAATCGAATGATTACATCATATGACAGAGACTAGGGTTTGACGAGTTCACCTTAACCCTAATCTGATCGGGGCTCAAGATAAAACAACTTAATCACACAGGTAGCTGCACTAAGAGGTTTGCATTCAGCTCTGATGGGTTGCCACCATATACTACTAGGTGTCACTGGTGGATTTTGGGAATGATTTAGATAATTAATCATTCTAGCTGTTCGAATCAGAAGAGTTCTGATCCATCGAAAGGAGTTTCGATGATGTCATTGATAGAGATCATGACATATCCCATTACCATATAGAACTGAACCTAATTGGGTCACACAAATAAGGGTTTGAATCTGATGATCATCAATTGAACTAATCCAGTTCAATTGATCTGAATGAGATTCAATTAGGTTCAAGAAAATCGTACTAGCACTCGATTGAACCTAACGTTCTTCTTTTACTATCATAAATAGTTATCCTGACTGAGCTAAAGGAGTTTGTGCTCATTCAGAGGCCTTCACTTGATCTGACAGGAGGCTGTCCAAGTTAGAAAAGGGTTGTCTTATTTTGTAAGATAATACCTACCATTTTTAGTCACCTGCCATTTTTCGTCCTTTGACTTTGGTCAAAAGTTGACCTTTGATTGGTCAAACATTGACCATTGACATCTTGACTTCTATTCATGTATCACGCACCTATTGGAGAGCTGGTAGGGGCCTGTCCCCCTGCCAGAACCTAGCAAGAAGGAGGGCGTATGCCACCCTTGGCGTGTGCCCAAGCTGGAGGCGCCTAGGAGTCCCTGTTGGACAGGGACTCCATCTCCTTTTTAGATTTCGATTAGAGTTCTCCTAAGAACCAAGTTTGACTGGTCTTAGGCACCATATAAGAAGGAATCCAAGAGACTCTATTCCCACCAATCAGATTTAGATCTAATTTCACAAAGGGTTATGATTGGTTGGGAAGAAGAGGAGTTGGATCACAGATAGTCTATAAATAAGACCCTGCACCCAACGCAAATTATGATTGGAAAGAAATTCAATTCCCACGCCCCAAGGCCTCCTCTCCCCTCTTCCTCCATGCCAAACCCACCTTCTCCCTCTCCTCTCCATGTCCAAAGTGGTTTGGACCTTGGTTGGTGCAATCTAGATGAGAGAAAGGCGACTGAAAGATAGAAGGCTGCGCTACTGCAAAGGACAACTGCTGATCTTCGAAAGGAGTTTTGAAGATCCTCCAGATCAGATCCAGATCTAATTTTTGAAGACTTGATAGAGAAGAAGAGGATCTCCAGATCCAGCTTGAGTGGATATCGGTAGAGGCCAGGCACTTGCGTGGCTAGATCCAGAACCTTTCGCTGCTTACAGGATCATCAACGGGTAATAGGATTACCCATTTCAAGATAAATTAAATTTGATTTAATTTATCTAAATTTATTTTAATTACTAAAATAATAAGAATTAGATCTAAAATATTCTAGATCTAATCTGAATCAAAGAGAAAAAATTTTGAAATATATCTTTTTATCTGATCAGATCCGAACGAACCTGGTCCGAAAAATCAGGATTTTCCTTCAACCCCGACTGAGGGTTTGCTAAATTAAAATATAGTGATGCACTTGCTCCAACACTTGGAGGGGTCAATCCCATCTTGACTCACATACCGACAAGTCAAGTACTTAACTGCATCCAGTAGCCTTCCATCACTAAATTAGAAATTTAGGTAGTCCGGTACCTAAGTGCAGTAAGTTGCTTGCAGGTTACCATGGTGATCTCAGGTCTAAGGGATACTTATACCCATATCCTTCGCGAGCAACTCTTGATACTATAGAGCTCCATAGTTGGATCACATTCAGTGAAATGTACCCCTATACTTTACCTGCATGCCATAATAGTATCTCCATACTTCTTGATTAAGAGGACAACCAATACTTATGGCACACAATGACCTACACTCGATACGTTATCATCCTGGATAACAATGAATCATTTGGTCATGATCACATTTGAGGACTAAATGATAAATCCTCCTTTATCGAGTCTAAATAGTCCTAAGGACTTCATCATAAAAGAGTTCATTACAGAAAGATACACAAAATGATGAAAAGATCAAAATAATAATTTTATTTATTAATAATTCAAGTACAATTACATTTAGCTCAACCATCTACAACCTAGATGATTGGCTTTAAGATACAATTCCCAACAACTCCCACTTAGACTAAAGCCACTCAGAACAATATCGAATACCCATCTTCCATTTGTGATTATCGAACTCTTTGATTCCTAGAGCTTTAGTAAAGGGGTCATCCATGTTCTCCTTTACGTTGATCTTCTATAGCTCGATGTCACCTCACTCCATGATTTCTTGTACAAGATGGTTGTGACCCAGAATATGTTTGGTACGTTGATGTGCCTTCAGCTCTGCGCTTGAGCTATGGCTTCAGTGCTGTCACGGTATAGCAGAATCGGACCATCCAAGAAGGGTGCCACTCCCAGCTCATCAATGAACTTCTGCAACCGCACAGCTTCCTTCGTAGCATCAAATGCCCCGACATACTCCATCTCGCACATAGAATCAGCTACAGTATGCTGCTTAAAACTCTTCCAGCAGACTGCTCTACCATTTAAGGTAAACACAAAATTTGACATACTTTTGCTATCATCATGATCTGACTGAAAACTAGAATCAGTTTATCCCATAAGTTTCAAGTCAGTATCTCTATAGATGAGCTACTAGTCCTTAGTATTTCTCAAATACTTCAGGATTGTCTTCACAACCTTGTAGTGATTCTCATCTGGATCAGAGTGGTATCTGCTCACTACTCCTAGTGAGTATGCCACGTCTGGTCTCGTACACATCATGGCATACATAATAGAATCCACCGTCGAAACATATGGTATTCTACTCATACACTCTCTCTCTTGAGAAGTTGTCGGATAATTCCTCTTCAAGAGCAAAATTCCATGGCCTATCAGAAGATAGCCCTTCTTAGAATTCTTCATACTGAATCTCTTCAGCACGGTATCAATGTACGTGGATTGGGATAATCCTAGCAATCTTTTAGATCTATCCCTATAGATCCTCATTCCTAGGATGTAGGAAGCTTCTTCCAAGTCCTTCATGGAGAATTTAGACGACAGCCAAACATTTATTCTCTGTAATGTAGGGATGTCATTTTTGATTAAGAGAATATCATCAACATACCGTACAAGGAATACAACAATAGAACTGTTGGCCCATTTATACACATAGGGTTCTTCTCCATTCTTAATGAAGCCATATGTTTTGATTACTTTATCACAATACATGTTCCAACTCCACGATGCCTGCTTCAATCCATAGATGGATCTTTGAAGCCTGCACACCTTAGACTCGTCTGTGGATATAAAACCCTCAAGCTGTATCATATACACCTCTTCATCTAGCCCTCCATTTAGGAAAGCTGTTTTTACACCCATTTGCTAGATCTCATAGTCTAGGTATGCTGCTATCATAAGTATGATCTGAATAGATTTGAGCATTGCCACTGAAAAAAATGTCTCATCATAGTCAATACCATAATGCTGACGATATCCCTTGGTAATCAGACGGACTTTATAGGTCTTCATCTTCCCATCTGCACTCCATTTTCTTTTAAAAATCTACTTACACCCAATGAGTTTTATCCCTTCAGGTGGATCAACTAGTGTCCATATACTATTGACCTTCATGGACTCCATTTCGGACTTCATAGCTTTCAGCCACTTATCGGAGTCAAACCTCTGCATGGCATCCATGTAGGTGATTGGATCCTCGTCGTTCTCATCGAGTTTGACAAGATCACCATTCTGGATCAAGAAATCATAGTATCTATCCAATTGACGCGGTACTCTACCGGATCTTCTTGGTGCCATTTCAATAGCTCTGGATTTGATCTTATCAAATCTAGTTCTGCAGGTTTACTAGAATGTGTCGGTTCTTCCACCTAACGAACTTCTTTAAGTTCAACATTAGAGGCAGCTGTTCCTTCACTAAGGAACTTCTTTTCCAAAAAGACTACTCTATTGCCGATGAACATCTTTTATTCTTTAGCAAGATAAAAGTAATAACTCCTAGTTTCATTAGGATATCTTATGAACAAGCATTTATCGGACCTAGGTCCAAGCTTTTCTGACTGCAAATGTTTAACATAAGCCGGACATCCCCAAACCCTAAAGTGAGAGAGTGTTGGCTTACGTCCAGTCCATATCTCATATGGAGTCTTTGCAACAGACTTGCTCGAAATATTATTCAAAATAAAATAGGCAGTTTCTAGTGCATAACACTAAAATGAAATCGACAGACTTATAAACCCCATCATGGACCGAACCATGTCCAACAAGGTTTGATTTCTTCTTTCAGATACACCATTATACCGTGGTGTTCCAAGAGGAGTCCATTATGAGAGAATCCTATTCTCTCCTAGACATGTCAAAAACTCATTGGAAAGATATTCACCTCCTCAATCAAATCAAAAATTAATACTCTTTCTAAGTTATTTTTCTACCTTATTTCGATATCATTTGAATATTTCAAATGAATCGGATTTACTCTTCATAAGATAGACATACCCATACCTAGATAGATCATCAATAAATGTAATGAAGTAGTAAAACCTACCTCTAGCATATGTGTTCATAGGTCCACATATATCAGTATGTACTGGACCTAAAAGCTCAGTGGCTCACTCACCCTTTCCTGTAAAAGGTGATTTGGTCATCTTATCAAGAAGACAGGACTCACAGGTATTCAATGATTCACATTCATCAATGTTAAGGATACGCTCCTTGACTAATCCGTTAATCCTATTCTTATTTATATGACCAAGCCTATAATGCCAAAGATAAGCATTAGTGACATTATCTAGTTTTGGTTGTTTATTCGACGTGTACATTACACTAATAAGCTATCATAAAATATAAATTTTATTTCTTAATTATCCTTGTATTATTGTAACATCATTCATAATGATATCGCAATAATGTTCCTTTATTGATAAACTATAACCATCTTGGGCTAAAAACCCAATGGATATTATGTTCATCATAAAAGATGGAAAATAGTGATAGTCACTTAAAATGATACTATTATTTTTGAAAAATAGTTCAAAAGTTCCCAATGCTAGAACTGAAACTTGACTTTCATCCCCAACATTAAGAAATCTATCACCATTTTTAAATTTTCTACCAATTTGAAATCCATGCAATGAATTGCATATATGAATTGGACTCCTAATATCTAATACCCAGGTAGATGAATCACATACAGAGAAATTACAAGATATTATCATATAACAATCTTGACCAGCAACCACTTGCTGATTTCTACTATTCAGCCTATTTGGGTTAAGAGGACCATTCCCCTTTTGGTCTACCTAATTAGGGTCAACACTAGACTCCTTGTTCTTAGGTTCTAAATACTTACCACTGTCCAACAGTGAACGGAGTGGACTAACTCTAGCCATTCAAATTATCTAAAAGAAAAACATGAAATCTTATTAGTACTTGAATTAATTAATCTTAAAAACTTGAACTTTAGTCTAAAGGTTCTTTCACTATTTTTAATGAATTGGTAGCCTCTACCTTCAATTCAAGAAATTACACTAACTCCTTAGCGAGTATTGGAATTCGCATAGACTACATACGGGCCCGAGAAAGGCTCTGGCTAACCCATGTGCATCTACAGGTAGGTTCACAACCAATTATTTCTTTAAATAAATTTTAGTATTTAGGTTTTTCCCCAGATAACAAACCAGTAGGCTATGGCCTCCATTGAAAAGATCCGATTAGGTCCAACCATTAACATGATTGACTTCGGTGCATCAAACTAATGATAATCAGGTCCGAGGAAAGCTCTGGCTAACCTAATCACCATTAAGAGAGTGCGACCTAATCATCATATGATGTACAGTAATTCCAATATCCAAATAAACACCAGGTGTAAGGAACCTCCAATGTTCATCCAAAAAATTAGACTTATTACTATTCACCTTAATAGGAGGCTATGATTTGATTATCCTCATAACTTAGTCATTTTAAGGACCTAATAATTTAAAGGATTTAGTTTACATGTAATTTAAGAATAGAAAGGATACGAACCAAATTTCTTCTGCTGACTTCATCAAGTCAAATTCTCCCATTAACTTCATCAAGTCAATAGGTTAGGACTATGATCAATTTAAGTCCATGGGCACCTAATTCAGTCTTACTAATTGAAATCAGTCAAACTGATTCCTAATGACATGGGTCAGTCTAAATCACCAAGTAATCTAATCAAATTCCAATCGACCAGATAAGTAAGATCAGTGGAAGGAATATGCTATTAACTCGTCAAAGATCGAATCAGTGCGAATAGCTTCTAATTAAAAACCACCGATCTAGACTGTCAAACTTATCTTAGATATCAACTAGTTACTTAGGTTTAATCTGATCAATCTAGTAATTTTGGGCTTAACCGCATAGCCATGAATCAAGTCCATCTTAGTCTAGTTAAAGACATGGACTTGTCCAACTACAACTATTGGAGTTGATTCTAGAGTGTCTTTGATCTAATCTAATTCAACACTTGGTTAGATTTGATCAATTATTTTAGATTAATCCATTCTTTAACTAACCTTAGGTCTAATCCAATTAATGGACCTAATTCATCTAACCCTTTAATCCACAGTCTTATGATTTTGTCTTAGGATCTTAATTCATAATTCTAGATCCTATGAACAATACTTAATTCTTTTAATTAAGTTTTTGGGCTGATGGATCAGGATTTGGCATTTGAAAAATATTTTTTATTGGTGCAGAATCTAATTGACGCCGGATCAAGCTGGAGTGGAGGAGGACGAGGTCGCCGTCGATGATCTGCAAAATAAAGTTCCATTCAGAGTCGATGGTGGTGGCTCCGATGGGACCCTCCGATGATCAAGTCAGCTCTTCTGGCCAACAGAAATGGAGTGCTTAGGAATGAAAAGTGAGCTTTGAGCTTTAGAGGGAAGAGGAGAGCCTCGAGAAAACATATCTAGAGAGTCTCTTTTATAGATGGAGCTTGAATAATGGTGACGACCATACCATCTGGTAGCGAACCACTCTAGGCCGCATGTGGTTCGGTATGGAGAGAGCGGTGTCACCAGGCTGGTAGTGGTGGCCATGTCATCCGACCATGGATCGCATGGGGCTAGTTATGGAGAGAGTGGTGTCGTCAGTAGTGGTGATTATGTCGTCCGATCGTGGACTGCATGAAACTTGTTATGAAGGAAAAGGTGCTGCCAAACTGATAGTGGTGGTCATACTGTCGAGGTTCAACAGCCGTAGGTGAAGAAACTCGACGTATATCCATTTTAGGAGAGCTCGGACTCCTAAGGGGATACGTCTGAAGGGGATCATCTAGGAGGAGTTCGGTCGAAGAGGATGTTCGGAAGAAGTTTGACCCCTGAAGGAGTCCATCTGTAGAAGTGATCCAGAAGGAGTTCGATCGAAGGAGAAGTTTGACAAAAGTTTGACTTCTGTAGGCATCCACCTGGAGGAGCGTGGAGGAAGTTCGGCCCTCATGGACATCCGATTGGAGGAGTGCGGAGGGAGTTCGGCTCTCGTGGGAGTCCAACTGAAGGAGTACGGAGGAAGTTCGGCTCTCGTGCGAGTCTAACTGAAGCTTGACCGTCTAGAAGTTCGATTGAAGCTTGACCGCTGAGAAGTTCGGTCGACTGAAGGAGTTTGGCTAAGACCCGACTGCTGGGGAGTTTGGAAGGGGCTCGGCCTCCATATAAAAAATAAGAAATACCACTGCTGGACCATTTAGTCCATTTATAAAATGTGATCTTCTTACTTCTTTAACAAAAGTCATCATTTTGAATGCCTGCTATTATCAAAATGACATGTTCTAAGACCGATATGCCATATCAGTCTTAAATGGATCTCTGAAGCCTTACAACACTTTAAGACTCGGTACTCATGATGATTGCAACCCTCAGGTTGTTATCATATACACCTCTTCGGTTTTAACTCTCTCAATTTAGGAAACTATCCTTCAACATCCATGCGTCAGATCTCATAAGTTTCAGTATGGACAAGCATTATAGCATAATCTAAATGTGACTTGAGCAATTTGCCATAAGGAAGAACTACTCATACATAGTCACATACCATAATTTGATAATATCCCTTGTGGGCAATCAGACGGTTTATAGTCTCCACTTTTCTATCTGCGTTCCTCTTCCTTTTGAAGACCCAATTTACACCCAATGGGTTTAACCCCTTCGAGTTAGGTCAACCAATGTCCACACACGTTGACCTTTCATAACCCATTTCGAGGATTCAATGCTCAAAGCCATTTTGCGGAATTAGATCTCTGCATAGGCATCCATATAGGTGATGATTCTCATCATTTTCATGGATTCGATAGGCATCACATCCCTGGTTTGAAAGGAAAAATCTGATTTTTTGGTCAGGTTCGTTCGAATTTGATGGATTTGAGAAGGCATAATTAAATTTTCATCTCATAATCCTAATCACGTCTCTGAACACTTTTTAATCGAATAATAATTGATATGTTAAAAAATAAAACTAATTAATTCAAATTAAATTTACCTTGATCTGGGTAATCTATTACCGGTTATGATCCTGCGGAAGATCGTGAGGTCTGAATCAGCCATGCAAACCCTGCTCGTACCGATATCCACTCGGGCGGATCTGGAAGATCTTCTTCTTCTCATTTTTCTTTTCTCGAAAAATCAGATCTAGATCTAATTTGGAGGATCTTTCAAAATTCTTCTGAATCACCCACGTAATCTGCAGCAGTGGCTCCTTCTTCTTTAATCGTAACAGCTTTCTTGCTTACTCACACTAATCAGGATGAAAACCCAACTTTCTTGGGTTGGAAGAGAGGGAGATGGGACACGATGGGAACATGGAAGGAGAGAGAACAGCCTTGGGGCGTGCTAAGATGAAGAATTGTTTATAAAAGGTAAGGCATAGATAGGGCTTAATTTAGAGACTTGCCGCATGCAATGCTGATCACCCCGCCAATCGTATTGCTTCATTCAATCAGATTGGTGGGGAATGAGACTCATAGATCATACCAAGATGTGCCTAAGACTAATCAAGGTCATAGATGTGAGGTCACCTAATTTGATCCATAAGCAATGCCGGCATCCCATCGTATATAGACTCCACGTCCTATCATGGCGCGCAATGTCCATCCTAAGGCAGGCACCCTTTCTTTCTAATTTTCAGAGAGGGACA
>QRFJ01004403.1:0-72171 GCA_006176705.1 Cocos nucifera | reverse complement strand
CCGATGACGCAGCAAACCGACTAGAGATAAATCTCTCTCGACGCACGTACCAATCATCATCAGACAATAAGATCTCATTCGACGAACTGAGCAAATCTGACTAGAGATAAGAATCTCTACAGCACCATTCCAACACATCGTCTAAGTAATATCTCTCGACGCGACCGGAATCCATACCTCAACCAAGATACAGATCTCTCTCCGAGCATCTCAAACCTGGGCTGAATAAGCATTTTTCGATTGCCATGAGCACTCCTAAGAAATAAATCTCGCTGAAGCACCGTGCCAACCTTGTCAGATACTAAATTCTCACCGAACGTACCGTGCCAACCCTCAACAAGATAAGTACTCCCTGCAGCGATCGAGCAACCTCGGCTAACATAAATCCTCATCCTACGACGACGTGCCAACCTCGGCTAGAATAAAATCTCTCTTCATGTCGAAGAAACAAGGAAACCTCATCCTAAACAAACACAGTCGCAAGGTTTGTCATTTACGATGAGATGGAACCTACAATATGACTTATTGCCGCCATAATATGCCGTTAAACAGAGAAACCTTCATCTAATGCGAGCAAAGTCGAAGCCTCATATCATTCTAGATATAAAATGGGGGGAGAGGTCCTAGACAACACCTTTATTGCCAACCCATTAGACATGAAGAAACCCTTATCACCTAACATGAGGCAAAAGTTGAAGACCAGCTCCAGTTCATATAGAATAAAATCTCTTCAACCCGTTAGAAATAAAATCTCCCACCGATCGAGCTAATCCTCGAATCATTAATAAACTCTTCTGGACGATAAGCCCTCCAACATCATAGAGATAAAATCCTCATTCGACCGCTATCGAGCCTTATCACCCGCTAACAGATAAAATCTCTCCCAAACACCCAAGTCAACCCTTGGCCAAATATAATATCTCACTCAGACCGCAGCAACCTTCGCTAAGACTACAACTCTCCAGTGATGAGACTTCAACCTCGACTTAAAGAATAAAGATCCTCATCGACGCGACCAGCACTCAAATGAAATCAAGATCTCCTCCCGAGCATCGATTCACCTAACTATGATTACGGCAGATAAGATCTTCCCCTACAGTCCCCGTATCAACCTCGGACTGTAGGACGATACAGATCTCCCAACTTAATCTTCCGCCTCAAATGAGAGAGATAATCTCTCCTGAGCACTCAACCTCCGACCTCAACTGCGGAAGACTATATATTCCTCTTTAACTCGTATTAGAGGAGCGGGAACGAACCCCGAGCCTCAACTTCTAACTGCAACCCAGACTAAGATATCTCCCGGACTCAACTTCAATTCAACCTCTGTGAAGGAACTCTCCTCCGAGCCTAACATTTAACCTTGCAACATTTTGCAGAAGATACAGTCTACCAGATGCTTCCAACTCGTCAGCGAGATAAATCTCCCCAGCAACCTCGGCTAGAAACAGAAAATCCTCCTTATAAACTTCACTCATGTAGGAGGTAAGATCTCTCCACTTTAATCCTAACCGACGCAGGCCCTAAACTTCAACCCTTCGACAGTCGCACTTTCACTTATTTCTTCACTTCGAGTCGAACTTACGAGGAGGGGATTATTGTTGGATAAAATCCTGCTCTACCAAGTCCAGTCATGCTCAGTCTAATGCAATCCGGTCAGTACCGAAAACTCAACAGTCGATTAGCCTAATTCTTCAGCGCCAAATCTCAATTGATATTCTCTTAATTAGGAATGACATCCCCGCACTGTAAGGAATAAAAATTTGGTTGTCATCATAGTTTTTCATGAAGGACTTGGGTGAAGCATCCTACATCTTAAGGATGAAGATCTATAGGGATAGATCTAAAAGGATGCTTGGATTATTTCAGTCCATGTACATAGATACTGTGCTGAAGAGGTTCAGCATGGAGAATTTCAAACAAGACTATCTCTCGATAGGCCATGAAATTTCTCTTTCTAAGAAGGATTGTCTGACAACTCCTGAAGAGAGAGAGTGCATGATTAGAATCCCATATGCTTTAACAGTGGGATTTATCATGTACGCCATGATATGTATGAGATCAGACATGGCATACTCACTAGGAGTAGTGAGTAGATACCAGTCTGACCCTGAAGAAAACTACTAAAAAGTAGTTAAAGTCATACTTAAGTATTTGAGAAATACTAAGGACCAATGGTTGGTTTATAGCGAGTCAGATTTGAAACTTATGGGATTTACAGACTCCAGCTTTCAATCTGACCATGATGATAGTAGAAGCATGTCAGGATATATCTTTACTCTAAATGATGGAGCCATCTGCTGAAAGAGTTCCAAGCAGCATACTGTGACAGACTCTGTTTGTGAAGCAGAGTATGTGGCAGCATCAGATGCTGCAAAGAAAGCTGTGTGGCTGAGAAAGTTTATCCCCGAGCTTGGAGTAGCACCCTTCCTTGATGGTCTGGTCCTGCTCTACTGCGATAGCACTAGTGCCATTGCTTAGGTGAAAGAACTGAAGGCACACCAGCAGACGAAGCACATTCTACACCACTTTCACCTAATTCAGAAGATCATGGATTGAGGTGACATCAATCTTCAGAAGATCGATGGAAAGAAAAATCGGCCGACCCCTTCACTAAAGCCCTGGCGATAAAGAAGTTCGATAACTACAAGTCGAAGATGGGTATTAGATACTATGCTGGGTGACTTTAGGATAAGTAGGAGTTGTTGAAAAATGTGTTCGAAAGCCAATCATCAGCCTATTGACGGTTGAGCTACTTTATATTTGTAATTGATTCATTAATAAATAAAATATATTTTTGGTATTTTTCATCATAAGTATTCATCTTCTAACGAACTTTATTGTTATGATGAAGTCCTTAGGATTATTTAGTTTCGATAAAGAGAGGATTTATCGATTAGTTCTTAAATTTATTCATGATCAAATGATAGGCTGTTAATAAGGATGACAACTTCTATCGAGCATAGGTCGCTGTATACTATATAGGTTGGTTGTCCTTTTAACCAAGGAGTGTGGAAACACTGGTATGGCATATAGATGAGATGTATAGGTACATCATCATTGAACGTGACCAACTCCAGAGCATTCTACTATCGAGAATGTCTCTGATGGAATATAGATATAAGTGTCCCTTTGATCTGAGAACTCACTGTACTTTGGTACCGGACTAACTAAATTTCTAATTCAATAACGGAAGGCTTCTGGGCATAATCAAATACTTGCGAAGTCAGAGTATGATCAAGATGGGATTAACCACTTTAAGAGTTGAAGAAGAATGTATCACTGTATTTCAATATAGCAAAATCTTGGTCAGGATAATCCATCAGATGGATTTGATATTTTGAAATACAATATGGATAACTTGATCATAGTTGATAGTTGAACTCTGAGATGTCCTACGAGCATATTAGTCAAGGGGATAAATTATATAGAAACTATATCCGCATGGATTCTGTTGGGGATAAACCCCACTCCTGCCGAAGTCTAGTTCGATGCTCAGCCCAATGCAACTGACAGCCATGGAAGAGCTTCAACGGACGAATCTTAGCCGAACTCCTTTAGTCGATCGAACTCCTCAGCAGTCGAGCTCCTTCGGACTTCCAGCGGTCGGGCCTTAGCCGAACTCCTTCATCTGGTCAAACTCCTCAGCGGCCGAACTTCAGTCGGACTCCCACGAGAGCCAAACTCCCTCCACGCTCTTCCAGCTAGACGCTTGCGGAAGCCAAACTCCTTTCGAGCTTCCCTCGGTCAAACTCCTTTAGGAGTTCGAACTTCTCTGGAATTGATACATGCCGAAGTCCACCAATCAATGCCTGCTTTCTCAGAGCCATGACTATTAAATCTGGACGAATTATCACCATCAATCTGCCACAGACGATGCGACCGGATGACATGGCCATCACTACTGGCAACATCACTCTCTCCGTAATTAGCCCCATGTGGCCCATGACCCGTCAGTATGGCTGTCACTATCCGTCTGATGATGCCTTCCTCTCCGTACCAAACTTCATGCGGCCCCGAGCGGCCTACGATTGGATGGTATGATCATCACCATCAACCCGCTATAAGCTCCACCTATAAAAAGAACTCTCCAAATATGTTTCCTCGAGGCTCTAAGCTCTCCTCTCCCCTCTAAAACTCTAAACTCACTTCTCATTGCTGAGCACTCCATTTTTGTTGGCCAGATCTTTCCTGAGGGTCCAGACCAACCTCGACTGTAGGAGATAAGATCTCCTCCGAGCACCCACGTCAACCTTGACTGCAAGAGATAAGATCTCCCCCAAGGCAACCTCGGCCACAGGAGATAAGTTTTCCCCCAAGGGTCTGGGCCGACCTCGGCTACAGGAGATAAGATCTCCCCCGAGTGCCCGCAAAGACCTCGACTGCAGGAGATAAGATCTCCCCCAGGCACCTGAGTCAACCTCAGCCAGGGATAAGATCTCTCCTAAGCGACCGCGATAACCTTGGCTAGAGATCAGATCTCCCCCAAGCATCCGAGTCAACCTCGGCCAGAGATAAGATCTCTTCCGAGCGACTGCGACAACCTCGGCTAGAGATAAGATCTCTTCCGAGCAATCGAGCCAACCTCGACCGTAGGAGATAAGATCTCCTCCGAGCATCCGCATCAACCTCGACTGTAGGAGAGGAGATCTCCTCTGAGTCAGTCTCGACTGCTGGAGACAATATCGCCCTCGAGGAGCTCAACCTTCGACCTCGACCGTAGGAGATGAGATCTACTTCAACCTCGGCTAGAGATGAGATTTCCCCCGGGCTTCAACTTCAACATCAACTTTGGTCGGAGATGAGATCTCCCCCGAGCTTCAGTCTGAACCAGTAGGGAGCCCAGAAGAGGACTTCGGCAGTCGCCTTTTCTACACTCCCTTCCTTCGAGTTTCGAACTCAAGAGTGGGGGAGACTATTGTTGGGGATAAACCCTGCTCCTACCGAAGTTCAGTTCGATGCTCAGCCTAATACAACCGACAACCACGAAAGAGCTTCAGCGGATGGATCTTAGCCGAACTCCTTCAACCGGCTGAACTCCTCAGCGGTCGAGCTCCTTCGAACTCCCAGCGGTCGAACTTCAGTCGAACTCCTGCAAGAGCCAAACTCCCTCCACGCTCTTCCAGACAGATGCCTGCGGGAGCCAAACTCTTTCTAAGCTTTTCCTCAGCCGAACTCCTCCAGGAGTTCAAACTCCTCTGAAATTGATACATGTCGAAGTCCACCAATCAATGCATGCTTTCTCAAAGCCACGATTATTAAATCTAGATGAACTATCGCCATCAGTCTGCCACAGATGATGCGATCGGATGACATGGCCATCACTACTGACGACACCACTCTCTTCGTAACCAGCCTCATGTAGCCCATGACCCACCAGTATGGCTATCACTATCCGTCTGACGATGTCTTCCTCTCCGTACCGAACTCCATGTGACTTCGAGCAACCTACGATCGGACGGTATGACCATCACCATCAATCCGCTACAAGCTCTACCTATAAAAAGGATCCTCCAGATATGTTTTCTCGAGGCTCTAAGCTCTCCTCTCCTCTCTAAAACTAAGCTCATTTCAACACTCCATTTTTGTTGGTCAGAAGAGCTGACTTGACTGTCGGAGGGTCCTGCCGGAGCCACCACCACCGACTCCAGATGGAACTTTATTTTGTAGGTCACCGACGGCGACCTCATCCTCCTCCACTCTAGCTCGATCTGTCATCAACCAGATTCTACACCAACAGGTTCTAAGGATGTTGTTCTACACATTTAATCTATCCAACCATCGGGTACCATTGCTAGATGGTCACTTCGATTGGTATAAAAATATATTTCTATACCATCGACTTAGGTTCGGACCTATAAGGTCACACACATTAGAGCTCATGATCTGATCGGATGGTTGATCAATGATTAAGAATCGTTTTAGGGTTAAACAATCAGTATGATTGTGTTTAACCTAGTACAAGTATTGCAGGAGGATTGATTAGCTATTAGATTGCTAATTGACTTAATTTGATTAAGTCAGAGGACTGAGATTAAGTCTAATGAAATATGATTTAATTAGATTTAGTTTGGACTTGATTAGATCAAGTCCAATTGACTTATTGGATAAGCTAAGTGCAATCCTAGTCTAACAGGACTCGGATCAATCTAATTTTCTAATTTAATTAGAAAATTAAATCAAAATTTAATTTAATTTAATCTAATTTAATTAAGTCTTTAAATGAGTTAGGGCCTTATTTAATTGAGTTGGTTTACTCTTGATTTTATTTGGTTAAAAGTTCTTGTTTGATCAAGTCAAAACAGGAGTCTTAGTGTAACTAGGACTCCCTAACCTTGCGCCACCTTAGCCCACGCCTTCCATGCTCATTTTTCTTTATTTTGTGTGTGACATCTCCTCTCCCTAATCATCACGCATGCCCCTCTCTCCCTCCTTTTCTCATAAGGCAATTTGTTGGAAGATCAAGTCAAAAGAGGAGTTAGTTTTACTTTAGAATTCTATGAGATAGAATTCTTGTTAACCAAATCTTCTCTCCCTTGTGTGCCACCCCCTCTCTTATTTTTTCTCCACTATTTTCATGATGAGAAAGAAAAATTTTATGCATTCTCCCTTGCTGGATTCACAAAAAAAATCAGAGGAGCCAAATCTAGTCCTACCTTGTCTAGTTTTTGACCTAGACAAAGACTCTTCTTTTTCTATAAATTTTGGATGAATTTTGGTCTGATTTTTTCATGGAATATAGAGCTTTGGGAGAGGTTTGGAGTGTGCAAAAATTAGAGGAAGAGGATCCTTGGGCATGGGGTTTCCATAGGCACCAAACTAGGTGTCTAGGTGAGAGAAAAGAGAAAAAGAAGAGGGTCTTCTTTTAGGGCTGTTTTATTCTTCATCTCTCATCCTTTTGAGTTTTTTTTTCTGAGAGAGTCTCAGATCAAAAAACTCTCTTCTTTCTTCTCATATTTTAGAGAGTCCAAGTTTTGAAGAAGGGAGCGTCAGATCGACCATCGAAGAAGGATTAGTATGGTACTGGCATGCTATGTTGATTTTCTGCATCGAACTTCAGATTAGAGTTCATAGGCTCGTGTGGATGACTCCTAGAGGCCGGATATGTGTGCGGCTCGTAACTTTATCCTCAAACTCAGATCAGTAAGTTAGAATGTCTAACTTGCATAGATAATAGATCTAATCTATTGATTTAATACCTGCATTAGATGTAGTATGGATCTAGGTTGATGTGATCAACCTTTTCTTCTTCTTTATGTTTTTAATTTCTGATTTAATATCATGCCTTGATCATGTAATAGATCTGAGATCTAGGTGTTTACATGTTTATTTAAATAAATATTTGATTTATTTAAGTCTTCCACTGCTTGATTCTGAAAAAGTTTCAAGATCTACTCGTGAAACCCTAAATCTGGTTCCTATAAAAATTGGATGTCTTTAGATATGAAAATCAGAAGAGAATAGAGGCATCAAAGAAAAATAAAGTGCTATAGGATTCTGCTCACATTCACTCTAAGATTTTTTTTTTTGTCCAAAATCAATGCTCAATCACTTTCAAATTTTTACCACCGAAAGGTAATCCCTCAGGCTTCACGCACAAAAATTCTCATAATTTATTGCATGAAAAATAAGTGAAAATTCCATGTAGAGTGGATAGGTTAAGATTGGTTGAACTAGGTTTAACCAACTTCTAGTATTTGAATTCAAATAGGGTCTTATCCTTTTCCAACGCCTATCCTAGAGGATGACGAGTAGAAGGACTCTCTTTCTGCTCGCCTTCAATCTAAATCATCTAAAAAAATGTGCAACAAAAGATAGGTAGGCATGAAGAATAGATAAGGAAGAGATTAAGTTTTTTAAATTTCAAACCAACCAAGTTGAATTGAAAATTCAACTTAGTTTGAACTGGTCCAATCCTTGGATCAGGTCAAAGGCAGAAGAGAGGAAGGGCGTACATTCATTTCTGCATGAGAAATCTCATGCAAAAATCAAAGGAGGGCGTGGGTCAAGGTGGAAAAATCAAATATGGTGGGCACTAGGGAGAATTTAAATTCAAATCTCATTTGACTTGGTCCTAATTAATTTCAACCAAAGCAATTAATTTGAACCAATTAGACCAGGTTTAACCCAACCAAATTGGCTTAATTCAAACTAATAAAATTCTAATCAAATTAAAAATTAATTAGGTCCAGGTTTTGATCAAATCAAGATCGAATCTCCCTTAGCAATTAGGTCATCTCATGACCTGATCGAGTCAAACCCAATCGAATCAAATTCAATTAGACTTGATCAAATCCTTATCGCTCAATCAAATTGAGCTAATCAGCAATCGAATTGCTAATTAATCCTCCAAAAATATTAGAGTCTCAATCAGATGGATTATCGGACATCAGAGTCCCATTAATATGAAACTCCTGAAGAGTCCCAAACTAGTGGGACTCTTGAACCTAGTGTCCTAAATGAATCGAACTCACGATCATAGAGTCCCAAACCAGTGGGACTCTTAATCAGAGAGTTCCAAATAAGTAAGACTCAGAATCTCAATCCACTAGAACTCTTGGTCATACTGTCCCAGTCCAGTGGGACTCTTGACCACAAAGTTCCAAGTCATCAGGACTCTCGATCAAAGAGTCCCGGACATGAAGGACTCAGAGTCTCTATCCAGTGGGACTCTCGGTCACAGAGTTCCAATCTAATGGGACTCTTGACCATAGAGTCTTAGATCATTGAGACTCAATATCAACCATCAGATCAGGTAGAAACTCCTATTATGTATGATCCCATAGGTTCGAATCCTAAGTCGATAGCACCGGAACTAATTTTTTATACCAATCGATGTGACCATCTAGCAATAGTACCCGACGTACGGATAGGCCAAATAATTGCAATATAACATCGACGCACCTATGGCATATGATTACCATATAATTCATCCCCTTGACTTCGATACTCAAAGGACGATCTAGGATTTACTGTTAACCCTAAAATTCATCCATAGTGTATTTCAAAACTCAGTATCCATTACACGGACCATCCCGATCGAGGATTTGCTAAATTGAAATACAGTGATGTACTTGCTTCAATACTTCGAGGGGTCAATTCTATCTTGACTCACACACCGACAAGCCAAGTACTTGACTGCACTTAGTAGCCTTCTGTCATTGAATTAAAAATTTAGGTAGTCCAGTACCTAAGTGCAGTGAGTTACTTATAGGTCACCATGGTGATCTCAGGTCTAAGGGACACTTATACCCATATCCTTTGCGAGCAACTCTTAATAGTAGAGAGCTCTGTAGTTGGATCATGTTCAATAAAATGTATCTCTATACTTCATCTGCATACCATAACAGTATCTCCATACTTCTTGGCTAAGTGGACAACCAATACTTATGGCACACAACAACCTACACTTGATACGTTATCATCTTAGGTAATAATGAATCATTTGGTCGCGAACACGTTTGAGGACTAAATGATAAATCCTTCTTTGTCGAGTCTAAATAGTCTTAAGGATTTCATCATAGAAGAGTTCATTACAGAAAGATGCATAAAATGATAAAAAAGCTAAAATAATAATTTTATTTATTAATAATTTAAGTACAATTACATTTAGCTCAACCATCTATAACCTAGATGATTGGCTTTAGGATACAATTTCCAACACAAAGTTTCCAAAAGCTACTACTGTTGAAAACGATGAAAGGAAAACCTTCGGAGGGACCAGTATATATAGGACCTACTGACAGTCGAGATGCATAGAAACCTTCCTAGATACTGACACATGTCGGTCGGAGAGCGACTGAGCATCAAATTCCTTGAGCTTCACGATCATGCATCCATTAATGGTGACTGTTGCAATCCCCAAAATGCCGAACAATAAATTTATCGAAGATTGTGGAGATTATAAATGATAGGCGATGGAATGAAATTCAAGGCAACGCCATGTGTTAACCCCTTACATTCGATGCATCAAGACAAAATGTTGAATCATCGCACCGAACTTGACCGAGGGGGCAACGATTGGGAGATATCGAACCGTCGCCTAACTCGCCAACTCGTCCATTGGTCAGTAACCGACTGACCATTGAATGACGACCATCGTCTGCCGATTGATGATCGACGATAAAGAGAACTAGTTGACCAACGGAAAGTCTTCCAACCGATCGACCAATGATCGGCCAATCTCCAAATAAGTCAGTTGATCGAGAAACTGACTGATCGAAGATCGATCGGCTCCAGATATGCCGATCGACCGACAATCGATCGGTCCTAAATTAACCGACCGATCGTCGGGTGTTCTACAAATAACTCGTTCGACTTCTGATCGGCTCTATAAAACTGCCTCCGAGAAGAGCGAGCAAGAACGATCAGTGGATGGTTCTAACCACCTCCCCACGATTACATTATGCCGAAAAAAGAGGAATCCACGTGTCAAGCAGTTAACTCTGATACCTATAAAAGGAAGATAAACTAGATAGTTTAAAAGAGAAAAAAAAGACATACTTGAGAGCAAATTCAATTATTCTTTACTCATTCCTGTTTGACCAATCTATTTCTCTAATTTAAGCATTGAAGGGTCCCATCGGAGCCAATTTCGATCGGTGTGGATTTTTTTCTTATAGGATTTTTGGTATTCATTTGCAAGCATGGATGAATTAGCTATAATAATATATATAATATTTTTATATTTATCATCGGTTCTATTTTTTATCAATTTTATTATGATAAAAAAAAGAAGAAGAGAGAAATAATTATACTGCGACGTGCCGGTGGAAGGCAAACCACAACCCAATTCCTTCGATCATCCTGCCGCCATGCAAGCCGCACATCCCTCCCTACCTTACTCCTGCGGAATACCACACGCGAGGCACGAGTTCCAGCCAATCGCGAGCCACTTCATCTCGCCCCTCGCCAGGTAGTCAGACCACATTATTCCTAAAAGGATGTTACGGACCAACGGGCGTTCCAAACCCCAAGCCCATGTCCAAGTGAATCAGGGCAAATCTCGGAGCATATGCACGGTGGATATCATGCAATCGGAACTGATGAAATATAACGGGTAACGTGGTGTGTTATCCATCGTGGGATTTGGCGCGGTCCAATTGCACCTGGTCAAGTTAATAACTTGGACCAAGCCCAGGGCAGTGCGTTCCGACGAAGTCCAGAGAAATCCCCCCGCAAGGGCGTATCGACCTCCGAGGAGCACATCTTCACTTGAATGTTGCCCTATGTGGCACGCTTTTATTGGACCCTCGCACCCCACTCGAACTAGAAATTAGAGTGCCCCAATGCGAGTCCTAGAGAGAGAAATAAGAGAGAGAATGAGAGATATAGGGAGCCCTCTCTATAAACACGTATCTCCCTGGAAAGGAAAAAAACCCTCCGCCTGTAATCTCACCTTCCTTTTCTCCTTATTTGACAACCCCTGCCTCCTCTCTCTTCCCCTCTCCCTCGGGGAGGCGTCGACCCGGGAATCCGAAACCCCCTCGCCCGCCGCCCGAAATCGGCCGATAAATCGCCGAAACCCGCTACCGATTACCCCTTTCCGTGCCCTCTCCTCCGCCTATTCGCCCTCAGGAGCAAAAAAAATTGGGAAAAAGAATTAAAAATTTCAAAAAAATCGTATATTTTCTCTCCCCTGTCCCCTTCCCACTCTCCACCACCGCTTCTCCCCCGGCGCACGCTTGCGAACCTGCACGCCGCCGCCTCCTATTTAGACCGCCCCTCCCCCTCTTTTCTCATCGATTCTCCGAGGTACGTCTCTTCTCCGCCGAATCTGCTCTTGTTTCCGTCCTCAGCGCTTCCCGCTCACACGGTTTCCTTGCGGACTCGAGCCCTTTGGTTCCGATTCCGGGTTTTCTTTCAATCTGCCCTCCGTTTCTATGCTTTTGATGAGAGTTTTGCCGATCGGTCTGATCTTTTCCAGGGTGTTTGTTGTCCGATCCGCCTGGTTTTTAGTTGGCTTCGATCGTTTCCGGGGTCGATCGGGGTGGAATCCCATGGGCTGATCTTTCTGTGGCTTTTCTCGATTGGATTCGGTTTGACTTTAGATTCTCTGTTTCCAATTTGTTAGAGTGTTCGCTGCTGCTTGTTTGCTTGATAATAGTTATTTATTTTTTCTTCTTTTTTGGCTAAGATTTTTTGTTCTTTGATCGCGTTGTTTAGATTGTGGTTCTAATGTGTTAGATTTGGGTTCTTTTTTTCTATAAATGGATTGTTTTGAATGGAAAGATTGCTGATCGTGGATATGGATATGCATGTGGCTTCGTTTTAATGGCATGCGATTTTTAAAATTTGTGAGCTTTTCTTTCTGGAATTGGAGTTTAGGATTTATGGGTGCAATATGGATTTGGAAATTAATTTTCATGGATTGTAGAGCATAACTTTTATGGAATTGAGTAGGAGTGTAAGTTTTTACTCCCCATATTTGCAACTTAATAGCTTTTAGATCAAAGAAGGCTGTTGGTTTACCGATTACAGTGCAGGAATTAAGATAGAATGGAATTAAAAGAGCCCTTTTTATTGCAGTAAGAGTGTGAGGTGGACGTTGGACACTTCTATGTGACATTGCAATGGCTTTCTTTAGGAGCTATGGGAACAAGATGGAATCTGGGCATGACTTGAATGTGAAGGCATGGGACAGTGGAACTGAGGATGCATTTGCCTCTGCAGGCAATAGAGATGGGGATGTGAGTATTAGCGATAAGGATGTTGATGTAAAAGCAGAAGACACTTACCAGAGCGAAGAGGAGCCACTTGATTCTGGTAGACAGCAGAGTGATACGCCTGGTTGGAATGCCTCTTCTAAACCTGGAAGAAGAACAACTCCTGGTCAATGGGGCTCGAATTTCTGGAAGGACTGCCAACCAATGTGGGAGTCTAAAGATGCAGAGTATGATGGTAATAAAGGTGAGGAAGAATCTGATGTTAATTCTTTTGAAGAATCAGACGGACAGGGAGATGATGGAAGGCCTCATAGAGGGCAGGTTGATGTACCTGCAGATGAGATGCTGTCTGATGATTATTATGAGCAGGATGGCGAGGAGCAGAGTGACTCATTGCATTGCAGAGGACCAAGCCATCCTAGCAACTCTGATTCAAGATTGCCACTGAAGGCAGCTTCCAGTAACAAGAGCAAGTCAAAGCGTACAAAGTCTGCGAAGTATGATGAATACGATGATGATGAGGACTATGAGGAAGAAGATGAGGAAGAAGGTGAATTTTTTTGCCTTTTTTCTTAAAATGCATTTTTAAGAAGCAGTTTGGAGTCCTTTGAGAAAATTGCAAGCTACGCACTTTATTCTTTAATTAAGTATTAATGTAGCCTCCTGTTTGTTTGCTTTCAGAAGATGATCCGGATGATGCTGATTTTGAGCCAGATTTTAGCGTAATAGGACGACACACAAAGGACAAGGTTGCTCTTTGATCTTCTTATACTTTACCATTATTAGAATTTTCTTAACTCTCTCTCTCTCTCTCTCTCTCCAGTTGTAGCATTTAGACATAACCTTTTTTAGGGAAGTGTTCAGATGCGGTTAATTTGTTGTGTGGCTTCAAAGGACTACCAGGCCATTACCTAGTTTTGGTTCTGGCGGTCTGGGATTCTGGAAGGGTGGACTGGGGACAGATCTAACCTTTGACCATTTTTTTTTTTTTGCATGAAGTTGCTGCCCTAGGATCCGTGCCATTGTGCTTGTTAGCTCAAGCCTTTTACCATTGCACCAAGCAATGACCCTTACTTCAAAGGACTACTGCTGATGTAAATTTAGGATGGTGTAAATCTAGGATTTAATTCTCTCTTGGGCCTTTGGCTACGTTGGACTCTTCTCCATTTTGTTTGCATCTTGGGAGCTTAGCTGACAACCTTTATTATATTTTTATATATCTTTATTTTTGTTACTTGACACCCATATGTTTATTCTGCCTCTCTATGCCTATTGTGATTTACATGACTTTTCTATGGATAAGAAGCATCTTTCAATGCAAAATAAAAATGCTTTTTTTCTTTACACTATTTCAAAGATCATGACACTTGTGCAAGTTGAGAGGATATTACTGAATTATATGTTTTGGAGCCTGCACCAGCATATTGGTGTATTTTCTCAACTCTTGTCTCATTCTAGCTGCCATCCATGACTTTCCATTATCACCTTGAACACCATTTTAAGTTGTTTTATATGAACAGTTGTAAAAATAGCATTAAATTGCAATTTTAAGGTTCATGTCACCTGATTTTTAATAGTGAAATATTCAGTGGTTATGTTTTTTTGATCCCCATTTGACTTTTCAAACTGAAAGTGCAAGGGTTTTCTAGATTCATGTTCCAAATCTGTATGAGTCCTTGTGTATTAAAATACTTAATTCCAGTAATTTTTGCAACCAATCTGCTAATAGTTATGTTTTTTTGGTCATTTAAGATTAGGTGGCACTCTTGTCTTTCAATTTTTTTTAAACCAAAATTTAGTTTCACAGATCTGCCTTTTGAGTGTCCATACAATCAGAAATCATGTGGCAGAGACCCGGGGGGGGGGAGGGGTGCATGTTTGATCGTGCGTGTGTTCATGCATGGACATCTGTGTTTGGGGGCCAGTTGAGGGAGTGCATGATTGATAGGAGATAAATAGGTGCAGGGAAAGTAAGGTTTATGCTTATTACTTATATTTTAACCCTTTTGAATCAAGTCAGGTCATGTGGGCTGCATTGGACCAATTAAGAGTTGACCCATGTTAGACTTGAATATTGTTCTGATCGGTAATAAAAAAGCATGACCCTGACTTAACTGAATTTTAGAGCTGAACTTGTCTAACATTCTGAAAAATCTGATCGGAGTGAGTGTAACTGGTTTGCATTATGGGCTACTTAGTTGGAGGTCCACATGCCATTCCTTTTTCTTTTCCAATTCTATTTTTGTAAGGGTTCTAAGTAAGACAAACTTCTGATTTTTGTTAAATATTTTAGTTCCTTATGTTATAACTGGGATGGGCAAGAATGAGTGTGTCAAGATGTGTAAGGGGTTGAATTAGTCATCTCCTATATGATGACATTATTTTTTCTGATCGTTTTGTTAATAAAAACTTTCTAATTTTGGGTTCCTTTTTTTTTTTTCACAACTCGAGTAATTTTTGAGTATAAATACACTTAATTAAGAGTTTGAGGTAGTTTTTTTGGGATCTCATCTCCACAACTCTGAAATTCCCTCTGAAGCAAGTTAGATTGAATGCTCACAGTTGGACATAGAAGGAAAAATTAACTTGCTATCTGTTAGCCGTTTGTCTTCAAAGCACCTGCTTTTGTGACGCATACACTTAAAAAAATGCCAAATGATTTATTGTGCTCAAGAAGTTGGGATGCAATGATTTATTGTGCTCAAGAAGTTGGGATGCTGACAAGAAAATTCATCTTCTGGGGTGGGAAAATGATTGAATGGAAAGAAAAGTTAGGGGAATTTGGACAGATGGATTTTAAGGCAGGAATATTGCATGCTTGGGCAAAAGAACTGTAGATTCAGAAATGAGGAAAAGGGTTGGTAAGAAGTTGATTACTGGAATATCTATTAAAGGGAGAAGGGCCTGAGGAATATGATAGGCAGCTTGATTGCTTAATAAGGCAAAATTTTAGAATGGGAATGGTGGAATAACTATCAAGACATTTGGCATGGGAAGAGCATCTAGGTCTCCTAGAATATACTTTCATTTGGGAATATCTAAGTGAGAGATAGTTGGGAAGTATGGGTGAGTTATTCTGGAATGACATATCAAGGGTGTGGAAATTCTGAAGCCAGCCACTTTCTGCCCTTAATGAATAGGATTCTCTAAATTCTATGGGGTGCAATGGTGCAATCATTGTCATTATTGTTGTTGTCATTATTATTTTTGTTATTGTTGGTTTTTATTATTATTACGGATTTCTAAGTAAAAAACTCTTTGAGTTTGAAGAACAAGGGGTGAAATTTTGTTAGCTTTAGATCAGAAATAGACCACTGTGTGGATTACTATTTTTGTAGTAGATACTTTTTGTCTCTTCCGTAATTTAGAGTCATGTATTGAACGAAGTAAAGGTTGACAACACATGGGATGTGTTTGGTGTTGCTTCTGCTTGAGAAAAAGAGAAGAAGCTAGAAGCTAGGTTTTCTAGCTTCTTTTAAAAGTGCTTTTCTAACATTTTTTGGCACTTTTTAGAGTATGCTATCA
Source organism: Cocos nucifera (assembly GCA_006176705.1). Taxonomy (NCBI): domain Eukaryota; kingdom Viridiplantae; phylum Streptophyta; class Magnoliopsida; order Arecales; family Arecaceae; genus Cocos; species Cocos nucifera. Next base: position 55,981 of record QRFJ01004403.1, on the reverse strand, counting down.
AACTTTTTTTTTTTTTGGGAGTGCTTTTTGGCTTTAAAAGTCACAGAAGTAAATTTTTTAAGCAATACCGGACATGCCCATGCACTTTGTACTAGGAGGCTGAGACCCTTGCATACAAGGTTTTACATACCGGTACCGGACATCATACTAGTTGTTGATCAGTATGGTACCGTACCGGTCCGTACCATACCATATCGGTCCGTACTGACAATAAAAAATTCAAAAAAATCTTATCCAACAGCCAAAAAAAAAAGGGCCGAACCGAACTGAATTGGGTTGTACCATACCATACCATACTGAATCGTACCTAAATTGACAGAATTGAAAAACTAGCCGAAACCATCCCGGTCCCCCCCGGTCTAGCTTGGTTCGCCTTGTACCAGCCGATTCGGTCCGGTACAGTAAACCATGCTTGCATATCTACCCCTCCATTATGACTTCCCAGATCATCTGTGTGGTGTTGATTGTTTAAGGTTTAGCTAGGAGCCAAAAGGCATTGGCCTGAGGTGTGGAATCTTGGCTGTTTGATTGGATTCTCCCGAAGAATCAAATACATATACATCAAGAACAGGATTAGTTGTGCCATATGCACTATGGTGGAAATTATGGGGTCCAAGGAATTGCAGTATCTCCTAGAGGAAAATCACGTGTGTTGAAGGAGTATGGAGAAAATCAACTTTCTATCTAATATTAAAACCCTAAAGAGGTGAATTTTTTGTTATGATAGTGACATATATGTTGCTATTGTCTGAAGTTTTGTTTAGAAGATATTGAAACTAAAAGTTTTGATTTTAGCTTAAATCTAATCTAATATTAGGGTAAATTTCTGAGCTTCAGCCAAAACTAACTTGTGGGGCGAAATTTAATTTATGTATATGTTTTTACTCTAAGGACTTGCATTTCTTCATTCTTCAAATTTTTGGAAGCACTTTGTCTAGACTAAACTTGATTTCGTAAGTATTCATAATATTTAAAGTTTTAAACCCACTCGGCACTATGTTGTTCCAAACTTAGACATTTACAATATTGTAAGTTACAAGCAGCTAATTAGTGCTCGCTGAACTTTAGCTTTTTGCATATTTTATTTTTCCAAAAAACTAACTTTTACTTAATGGGAAACCATCAAAAGAAACCATCAAAAGGTCCAAAACAATAAATATATTCTTAAATTATGAAATTTATGGTTCTTGACTTTTTTATTTCGATCTGTTGTTTTTTATTGTTAATTTGATCAACATTTTAAAATCTTTTTTTTTTTTTTTCAAGCAGAAACTTCCAAAACTAGAACATAACTGTCAGAACTGTTTAAACTGTTAAAAGTAGAATTTATTTGGTCCGGCTGAAACTAGTTTTTGAATTTTTTTTTTTTTTTTAATAATGCTGTTTTTTCTTCTTGTATGTTGTTATTGAATCCTTTCATCACAATTTTATGGTTGATGAAATGGTCCGGTATTTAACATTGCTGCACCTCCTACCTCCTTCTTCTCTGTATTTCTTTTCCTTCTCCAATTTGTGTCGATATTTTTACTCTTTGAATAAGCAAGTCAGTTTTTGCTTAGTAATATGGTTTATAGAGAAATGTTCTTTGAAGAGGGGTATGCATAATTCAACTTTCTCTTTTTTCTTTTAACTTTTCTTTTCATTTTGTATCTATTGTTTACAGTTTGATTGTCTTGTAACGATATGTATCATTGCTTGGTTAATATGCTAGTTTAAATAAAATGTTTGTCTTTTCTAATAATGGGTTTAGTGCATTGTTTTGATCTCAGGCAGTTATAATCTCACTCATGTTAGAGGAGTTGAAGGATGATTATTTCTTCTTGCTTGTAATACTATATTTAGGACGAGCCTCTGATTGGAATGGAGACCTTGCTTAGGTTTTTTTTTTTAACCTTCAAAGTACTTGGGCTGTCTTATTGTAGTTAGAATAGATTCATTGATTAAAGAGGATCAATGCTCATGTCAATTATGTGCATGTAATTACATTTATTGTTTGCTGAACAATGAGAAACTGCAACATATGTCTGATCGTTTATTAAAATGTTGCATGCTGCATCTTGCTTAGGATATTTTTGTTTCCATGCAAATTTAAAGAAAATCTTCCACTACATTTTTTTTACATCTTCATTGCTGTAAATAATCTTCATTCTTTTGGTCATATGTTGATCAGGTAGCCATGTTGGAAGCTAAATTAAATATATTTGTTGTTTTAGACTTGTACTTATCCCTTACTTGATAACAGGCAAAATTGTCAGAGAGTGATGATTTTGACGATGATGATGATGACGATGATGAGGACCTCGATCTTTCTGATGAAGATGATTTTATTGAAAATCCACGACGAAAGGTGCGCCGTAAAGCTGGATGCAATATGAAGTCCAAAGAAATGAAATCTTCTGTACATAGTCGACGAAAAAGAGGGAAAACTTTCTCAGATGATGAATATTCATCAGGAAAAGATTCAGAAGATGATATTGATGAAGACTTTGACCATAAAACAAGGAGATCATCACAATTACTTCAAAAAGTTGGAGGTCGATCAACCGTGTCGGCAAATGTGAATTCTCATATTCGTGAGCTTCGCACATCTGGTAGGTCCGTGAAAAAAATTTCGTATGCTGAAAGTGAGGAAAGTGAAGGTGATGATGAAGAAAGATCAAATAAGACCCAAAAGGTGTGGATCCTTATCTGAAAACTTTATTTCTTCACAGCTGGATCAAAATCCCTATATTTCCTTGGCAGTTCTTTTACTTGGTTCATTCAAGTTCCTACCTTGGTTTTCTGGAAGGTTAGATGAAACGTATTTTGTGAGCAACTTGCAAAGATTTCAGTAAGGCTTTTGGAGATAATGATATCACAAGCTGGGTTGTTGGTTTCAACCTGTCTCAGTGGCATGTTTTTAACTTGTAAAGGCCATGCAGAGGGTTTGATACCACCCCTTAAGCCATCAAGATACTAGAAGCTGGGTTTGATTTACTTGTTCAAAATTCCTTTCTTTTAACAAGCACATGCTTGGAAATAATCAGGTTATTTGTCCACTCGGTAATCTATTTTCGTAGATAGAAGCCTCATAAGGTTGTTTATTTTTTGGATACATTTTGGTTTGGTACAATTTAATTTGCTCAATATAGAGCTAGTATCGTATAAACTCATTGTTGTATTGAACCCAAGGTCTGCAATCTTGGTACCAAGTACCATGCCAGTTTGTTACTGGTCTAGTACGTGTATAGTATGCACCTTGTTATGGAGTGGTACTGCTCGGTTCAGACCAGTACAGAGACTGGTACGGGTATGTGACTGCTCCGGGGCTTGTACCAAGCCAAACTCCATCTTGTCCCAATTCCAACCTGGTACTAGTTGATGCACCCTGAATCGGGGTGATCGAGATGAGATGGCATTCATTGATTGAACCCAATATTCCTTTACAAGTGACTTCCTGATCTGAATTATGTGGTAGGCCATGCATGTTGTCAATCATGTTACACCTTTGAAATTTTCATTTGCCTTTTCTGTCTAGGTTTTTCAGGAGGATGCTGAAGAAGATGATGGAGATTCAATTGAAAAGGTACTCTGGCACCAGCCAAAAGGCAGGGCTGAAGAAGCTATGAGGAACAACCAATCAACTCTTCCTGTTGTGCTCAGCACAATGTCAGACTCCAAACCTGATTGGGACGAAGTGGAATTTTATATAAAATGGAAAGGACAGTCATATTTACACTGCCAATGGAAACCAGTCTCCGATCTTCAAAATGTGAGCCTCCATATCACATTCTGGGTCATAACCAGTGATTATTTTAAGTAAATGTGCAAGTGGTTCCTTTTTTTCTTTACATTTTCACTGTTATCCATATCAATGTCTTTTTAACTCTACATGGTGAATGGCAGCTTACTGGATTTAAAAAGGTTCTGAACTACATGAAAAAAGTGTCTGAAGAAAGAAAATACAAAAAGGCCTTGTCACGTGAGGAGGTAATACCATCTGGCTGTATCCTGCTTTTTTATTTAATGACTGACATGGAGTCGGGCTTTATATGTTGCCTTTTGTTTTGATGCATAAATTTTGAAAGTGAGATATCTTTCAACCATAGGCTAATCAATTTATTTGGAAAAAAATGCTTCATGTCAAATTGCCTATGATAATGGAACTAGTGAAGCACAATATTTCCAGATGAACCATACTGACCTTATTTGATGGCACTTGAGTACTAATAGGTCTGTTTGCTTTAATCATCTCTAATTGGCCAAAATAAAATAAAATAATAATAAAATTGCAACGTCCTTGTTAAGAGCTGACGCTATAATGGCCATCTGGTCTGGGATCACCTTAGTTTTCTGAGATTTGTTTCATGTTGAATGGCCGCTTGTCTAGTGAGATACTGAAATTGGATATTGTCTTTGACATGTTCAAGAAAGATGATGATTTTTGTGAAACTTAATTTTTTTTATAAATTATATGAAACAAATACAACAAATTGGTTGATAAGGAAGGGTATGCTTGTGTTCCGTTTGGGTCAAGATGATTGTAAGTATTTTTGACACAAAGGTTTAGGCTTTAGAGTCTGTTAAAACTATGCTGGATTTCATCGGAGGCATAGCTTTCATGGGAATATGATTGATCCATCTATGCTAGAGACTTAGTTATGTCTTGTATAGGAAAATATCTTCAAATTCTCTGCGTGGAATTGAGTTCAAGTGTAAAGACCTTGCATAAACTGCTTGGAAATTTTGACAGAACATCAGAATTCAAAACATGAACATTGGAAAAGAGAACAGTGGGGACAAATTGGCTGACTAAAATATAGTTTTTCCAACATAATGACATCTCTGTCTATTAAAGAACATGATGCAATGAATTGAGAAATTGTTGCTTCAAATACTTTATGGTGCTTGGTATTCTTCATAAAGTTCAAGCCATAGAAAGGACTTGTTTTGGCATGAGCAATTAGCTTTTTACTAAATTTCTGTTAGTGGATACATTTATGTGCATGATAGAGTGACAAAGTATATGGAAGATTGTTTCAGTAGGTTCAAGAAAATTTCATGAAAGCATTCTTGCGGAATGAGTAGCAAATATGTTTGAACTTATTTGCAAAGAGAGAGAGAATTTGAATGCTTATAATAAGAGTCTATTTTCTGTCAAATTTTAGTTTAGCCCTTTCATTTCCATTCTTGAAAATTCAGGTAATCAGGTATTTTGTGTGCTAAAAGTAATGATGTTATGTAAGTGAGACTATATACCATGTTACTCTTTCTTTTAGTGTTTTTTCACAGCATTGTACTGCCGGATGGTATTCCTTGTTTTCCTTTTTATTTTTTTTTTTTATTGCTTTGCTTTCATTATTCATCTTGTAAGGAAGACATGTATCTTATTAGACATGCAGGTCTCAAAATTCTGCCCCTCAAATAATTAGTTTTCTTTTATATTGAAAATGTTTCCTTCTTATATGATCCCCTTTTTTTTAAACAAATTGCCAATTTAAATAAATTTGGATTTCCTGTAACAGGCTGAGGTTCATGATGTCAGCAAGGAAATGGAGTTAGACCTTCTTAAACAGTACAGTCAGGTTTTATTTTATCTGATTCGCATTATTGATTATAATTTATTTAGCACTTATCCATTCTCTCCTTTGTCAGTGCTTTAACTGTTCTTCATATGTACAATAATCAGGTGGAAAGGATATTTGCAGATAGAATCAGTAGAGTTGATGGTGATGAGGTGGTGCCTGAGTATTTAGTCAAGTGGCAAGGGCTTTCTTATGCTGAAGCGACCTGGTATATTTTGTGCCTAATTTCATTGTAGTTAGAGAGACTGTCAAGTATTGTCATGAAAAACTTAAGATTGATTCACAATATTTTAAGCCAATCATCATCTGTCATGTTAATACTATTTTGCTACTAATGGTAGTATTCATCAATCTTTTCAGCTGTGTTACTTGTATTAGCCTGTTCACTTGCATGGCATCACAGCATGTAAGATAGGTAGCACATTTGGTGGTTCATGTGAGGTGCACAAATTATCCTCATAAATTATGCCAATTGGAGGCATCTAATTTAGATCTTGAAAAGTTCCACAAGCAAACAGAAGGGAATAAGTATTTCTCATCTATTTATATTCATTTTTTCATGATGAGTTGTCTGGACTCAGGTAGATATTAACAATTGATATTTTTTTGTGCTCATTTGATGTATGCAATACATGATAAATATCAAATGTCAATGAAATTCAAGCACAATACCCACATCTTTTACTTCTCTTATTGTCAATTTATACGGTTATGTTTTTGTTACTCTTGGAAAAAATTAATGTGGCTTATGCCAATTGCCAAACTACATAAGGTTTAAGCCTTGTCTTGTTAAGACTTTGGACACCTCTGTCTTTATAAACATTGAATATTATATTTGTTGGGGTGTTGTGATCTAGAAGGCTAGTGAGTTGAATGACAAAGTAGGGGGAGAATAATGGCCTTGTGGGATAGATTATTGCATGAAGTGAACTAGCATAGGATAGGATATACGTAATCCAATAGGATATCAATTGGTTAGCTTTGTTGGGATTTTAAGAGATTATAGGAGATTGTAATGCACTCTAAAATCCTTGTTGGCAAGGATTTAGGTACTGGTGAGTCAGGTCAGTACCATCGATACCCTACAATTCTGTTTAAAAACCTCCCTTGACTAGATGGGACATCCTGCTCACCTGGTTGAAACAAGTCGGGCCTGGTTGGTGCTAAGGCTAGTTCAGTTGGTACCAAGGTGTGACTGACTGGTTGCTTGGTTTTCATAAAAAAATAGAGTTGTGGGAACACGGACCATGTTCTCATTTCTTATTACTTTAGTCACAGATGTGGGGTGTGTGGGCATAAACAACGAAAGAGGGAGAGGGAGGGAAAGGGGGAGCAAGAAAGAGAAGAAAAAAATTTAGAAGATGGGAAAATAAAAAATCCCTCTATAATATGGAGATGCAAGACTGTTCGAAGAATTAGGATGGTACATTCTCGACATCATACAATTTTTGGAAAATATTGGTATGGAGCTCAATATTGGAATTTTAAATCTTGTTTGGCTGGATTTTTAATGTTAATAACATAAAAGATTTGAGTATGTTAGTCATGGTTTGCTGTATCACTCCATACCGCATTCTATCGGTACCATACCGATATTGATGTATCGTACCGAAACATGTGCCAATATTGTAATAGGATGGTATAGGTATAGGGACCAGTACCGAGATGGCGAACCTTAATGTTGGTAAAAGGTTGGATGGTTGTTATAATCGTGAAAGTCTATTCTATTGACAAGTTAGTCGATTAATTACATAAACTTATATTGTATATTGTGAATATGCTTTTGGGTAAGGTTTGCCATACAGGCTGATACCGTACCAAACCAGAATTGAACTGTTATGTAGTCTCATGACGTACCGACATTCGGTACATCTTGTCATCTTGTACCGTACTGTATGCCAATATTGTAATAAGATGATATTGGTACAGGGTCTGGTACGAACTTTGCTTGTGGGTGTTTTTTTAAATGCATACATTGGGTTTGTTGAATTTATGGTTCGTTGTACAGGCCCATATTGCCCTGTATGGGGCATACTATACTATATCGGTAAGGTGCAACTATTGAGGTTTAGTATGGCGCGGGGGCTGAATTAGTCAATGTTGGGTTGACTAACTGATTCTAGCCGGTTTTATATTGTAGGTTCGCCGTCTCGGATCCCATACTGGTACCATCCTTTTACAGTCTATTTGTAGTACGGACCAGTGTGATGGTGTTGGTATGATATGGTATGGTACACCGTTCTAGATGATATGGGGTGGTATGGCAAAAACTGGTACCAACCCATATAACCTGGTTTCAGGCAGTAAATTGGGATTGTGAGAAAAGGCTCCTCCAACCTTGTGTCAGTACAGGAATTGTACCATATTGGATATATCGTACCATATGGTAAGGTACCAGTACAATAATCAGTATCGGTACCATGTGAGTTATAAGCTGTAGAAGGCAGTGATAAATTTTTGTCTAGGAATATTTTTATCTTACATGCTAGCTTAGTTTTACTAGTAATACTTTATTCCAGTTCATGTCATCCTTCGTCCTTGCATTTTGCTGATAATCAATTCATGTTGCTGTATTTTGTTGCAGGGAAAAGGACACTGATATTGCATTTGCTCAAGATGCAATAGATGAATACAAGGTAATACAATACTTTATTGTGGTCTTTGTGTTGCACATGTAGTTTCCTCTCTTTATTTGCTTTTCCCTGTTGATTAAAGGATACAAACTTTGATGCATCTCCTGGGTAGAGCACATTTATGCCTTGAAATTGAGAAGCATGATTGTTAGCATTTTATTGGATAAACATATTATAGTTAAATGGGAAATTGTAGAACTATAATTTGTTCCTGCAAAATGTTTGTGTCTATCATATGGTTTCTTTTAGATAATTTAGTAGGTCTAGACATGCTTCCAAGCTATTGCATGGATATTTCATGCATATGCATGGCATTCTGGTTGTCTATTCATTACAAGTTATGACACTTGAGCTTCATATCTTATAATGGTAGCTGAGGTGCCTTTTCTCAGAGTTCGTGTTAGAAAAAAAAATATCACAGTTTTTAAGAAGTATGATCTTGATGGATGTAAAAGTCATTTCCTTCTCTGTTTTATGTTTACTTATTGTTTCTGCTTATAGAATCCAATCCTTTCTCGGTCATGTTCTCAATCTATTAATTAAGATCCCATAAAATCTCCATTTGCTCTTCTGTATTGTATGTTTGAGTTTGCAAATTTTCAGTTGTGATGGACTCCGGTTCAAATTTTTTTCTTATGTTTTATTTCTTGATATTTCTTTTAAGTCTTTCCAAGTTTTATACTCGTATAATTTTTCTGATGTAATGATGTCCCTGCTATTTTCTTGCATAAATTATTTTCAGGTTTGATCTTTTCTATTTAATTCAAGGATCAAATTCGTAGAAGTCATCATTTTAGATACTTCGTGCATATATATAGAATTTCTTGATAAACAATTAATTTTGATATGCCTTTAGCGGAGCCTTTTCTTGCAGTTCATTCTAACTTGTCAATCATGGGTATCATGTTTCTTGTTAACTACTTGAAGGACGAGACAGAGATGGACATTTTGAATTGCATGTGTATATACATGCAAAAATCCCTTTGCAGGCCATTGTTTTTTTTCCTAACGTTTCCTGAATGTTATTTGAACTTGGTTACAACTATTGGGAGTTGTTAATTTGTATATATTCTATATTAACTTTATGTACTCTATTGCCATCCATGCTTTGTGCTTTACCCGGTTGTATCTGCATTCCTAAAGTTCATGTGGATATTTATGTGTTAAGATTAGATAAACGAAATTGAAATTCTTGAAGGATGAGTAAATTATATATCTATGTATATAAGACAGTTGCTTGAACAGTTGCTGATGGAACTTGAATTTTTGAAGAATAATTTGCATATGGAAATGATGTGATGCTTTGGTTATGAATGGTTAAAACTTAAAATTACCTTTATGGATCATAAGTTTAATGATATCCTTGGAGGGTTTGTACACACTCTTTTTCCATCATATATCTGTTTTTTGTAGTTGTCTCTGTGCAGACAATTTGTGGAGACATGACATAAAATAGAATGCATCCTATGAAAGGGAGTTCAACTATCAGCTTATTTTATCAACTCGGTTAAAGATGGATGGCGACCAATATGGACATAACTTGGGACTCTCTGTTTTTGAGCCATATATGGATAGGGCTGGAAATTGTCCTGACTTTGGTTGGGCCACCCTTTGCATGAGCAAAACCAGGAGTTAAATTTATTTGGGCCCTCAGGTAGACGTAAGCCTGACCATTTTTTAGAAGGTCATGCCTGAGCTTAGATTGAGCCCAGGTTAAATCCCCAAACTTAGCCATCACTTCTCTTGCTTCACCATCACCTTTATCCTCTTAAACCTTAGCTCTAACCATTGTTGTGACCTTTTCTCTTGATTAATCTTACCCTGACCTTTCAAGCTCAAAATTTCTTGGTGGCAACATTGCTTCACATGAATTGGGAAGTTGGGAATGGGTTTCTTTTTCTCATCCAGCCCATTCCCATGTTTGGTAAGTTGTGTTTGGACATAAAAATGCTGGCTCCCATAGGAATTGAGTTCATATGAGAGAAGCCATATCATATTTAATATTAAAAAGATTTTCTTACATATCATATTTATTATTAATTATATATTAAAATATTTAAAATGTATTTATGTATTAATTAGGTGATATAATATTCTATTCTATACTAAGTATTGTCTTAATATATTATTAATACTATAATATTTTTGTTAATGATATCATCATATCATAATATATTATGTTGTATATTAGATTGTTATTATTTATTGTAATAATAATTATTACACATGTACAATTTATATTTTGATTATGATAATATTATCATTCTATTCTTATTGATAATATTATAATAATATTGTTATATGATATTATATTGATTTTATGCATTAAATAATGTTTATGTCGTATTATTAATATTATATTATTTTCATGGTATTTCTTATGATATTATTAATATTATTTTTTTTAAGATCTATGCTATTAATAATGATATTTTATATTATATTTTCCAATAATAATGCTTTGTTATTTTTATAATAAATGATCATAATTAGTTTTACGATGAATATTTTATTATAAATTATATTACATTATTTATAGTTGTATACTTGCACTACTTTTGTTCCAAGCCCAAACAATCGGGTGAAGGCTGGATGGTTATGGTATATTTGCATTGTTTTTATGAGCATTATGGTGTTACTAATATTAGTATTTATATTAATAATACGAACAAATATAATATTACAATAGAAGATTAATAGTTTATATTATTATAATTTTGTAGTATTATAATTTCTATAAGAATATTATGTGTTACATTATATTATTTATGCAGGATACAGTGTTCATAATCTTTATCGTTATTTTATATAGTCATGTAATTTAATTGTAGTATTACTAATATTAGTAATATGCATATCATAAACATAACTTTAGTAAAGTAATATTAAAATATTAGTACAATATTAATATATGAAAATATACTATACTATGCAAGATTTGTCGTATCGGTTTTGGATCTTGTATTGGTGCCAACCTGTTGCTATATCGGTACGGGGCTAGTTTGGCGAATTGACCCTGTGCTGCATATTGGTATTGAACTGGTATGGTAAGGTATACCTTGTAACTGTCTGGTTCAGTATGGCATGGCAAACCTTTCTGTGCTATAAGATGTGCATCATTCTCTCAAGATTACCTAGACTTATCATAACACAGAAATCAAAGGCAGTCATTCCCTAATGATTCCCAAGAATGGATTTCCTGGAAATTGACAAGCAATTCCTGATATTTCGATTCCCTGACAACCAAATATGGCCTTAGAATATTGCAGATGAAGTGGTGGAGCCATGGAGGTATCAGTGAAGATGCTAGGACATGGATGATAAAAGCATAGTTGGGCCATTGACATACTGCCTCATTCTTATGGGGAGGTAGTTTTGCATAACTACCACTTGGGACGGGCATTGCCTCTACTTCTACACTAGTCCACAGCCAAGGACACAAGATAGCTGCCAAGATTACTGCTAAAGATGGTAGGTCTGATAGAGCAAATCATGAGGGTTGTCTAGGGCATGAAAGGAAAGGTAGCAAGCATGGAAGGATGATAGGGCTTGAGGCCAAGCATAGGGGGTAGTGGTAGGGGGAGGATAATAGAGATCAAAGGTGGTAGGTAATATGGTTGTGGGAATGGTTTAGGGAGAGAAGAATTGGTTAACGTTGAATCCTAGCCATCCATTCAGTGGACTGCCAAGATTACTAAATAATCCTGTATATCTAATATGTCTAATATTTTTTCATTATATATGAATAAAACTATTCATATTATTTGGGGCTTCTGGCCAGACTTGGGCTGGGCTAGAGGTTTCTGAAACCCAGCTGGAAACCCATCTAGACCATGTGTTCTAGGCTCTGGCTTGACCTGAATGTATAAAAATTTGGCCTGAAGCCAGTCCTGAAGGCTGCTTGGCCCAGGTTTGCAGTCTGATTGTTAGATAATATGATTTCTTGTTCTGATCTAACATATCAGCATGATGATTAGAGGTTTTATGATAGAGAAATGCTGCTTTAGCATTCAGTCTTTGTGCATTGTGGGCTGTAATTGTTGTGCATATGTGACTAATAATATATTATATCTTAACAGGCTCGTGAGGCTGCCATGACCGTGCAAGGAAAGATGGTTGACTTCCAGCGGAAGAAAAGCAAAGGTCTCGTGTTCTTGTGTTCTTTATGTTTTGTTCTTAGTCCTCAATATAAGCTGAATGTGGAATATAACTGTATGTGTTTTTCTTTGATTACATTGCTACTGAAACCACTGTCAAGATCTTAACATTGGAACTTAATAATGTATGGTTTCTAGTTCGTGTATAATTTTTAATCATTTTTGTTTAACAATTATGAAATTTTGCATCTTTCCTTTAGTAGTGATCATTTATATCATCTTGTCTATATAAATTAGAAAATAATGGGTCATGATCATCATCAGAATGGGCTGCATTTGTTGAGAAGGCCTGCTGTCTTCAAAATGACTTTTGTGCTAGAATCCAATAGATGTCTTCGAACTTCATAAAAGAGGATCCTTAGTTATGTTACTGACAGGATTATCTTCTTTAGTATCTGTTTGTTCCTTTTCATATTTGCTTCCAACAAACATGCTCTGCATATTATTTGTTTTCTACTCATGGCTTCAAAAATGGCTGAAATGCGAAGGTGTGACTGGCACTGTTCCATTTTGGCATGATGCTGGCATTGGTATGGGTGCCAAGATGATGAAATAGTGGTGCTGTTATGTACCGGCTGTACCAGTCCATGCTGGTGCATAGTGATGATATCGTGCAATCATACTGGTTCTCGTAGGAAAATGGTACAGGATTTTGTGCTAGTATTTGAAATCTTGGTTCCATTTTGTATCTGTCATTGTCCATTGACAAATTCTAAAATTTGCACTTTTAAATTCCTTTGCAATCCGGTTTTATTGGCTAAGCCAAGGTTTTACGTCCCAGCGGGATAGGGGTGTCCTGGCTGTCATGTCCTATTCCTATGGGAAAACGGGACCGGAACAAGGTCAGGACTCTGAAATCCATCCATGTAGGGAGAGAAGAAAAAAGAGCAAAGAAAGAAAGGAAGATGAAGAAAAGGAAAAGGTGAAAGGAAAGAAGAAGAATAAAAATGAAAGAAAGAAAGGGAGAAGGAAGAAAAACAAAGGAAGGAAAGAGAAAGAAGAAGAAAAAGGAAAAAAAAGGAAAGGAAGTGATAAGAAAAAGAAAGAAAAATGAAAGGGAAGAAAGGAAGGTAGAAGAAAAAGAAAGAAAAGAAGAAAGGAAAGAAAGAAAAGAAGAAGAAGAAGAGGAGAGAGACGAAGGATATCTATCAGGACAGCTGTTGAGACGGGACAATAGGGCATCCTGTTCCATGGAGATACCGGGGCACTTCTATCCCACGGGATTTAAAACCTTGGCTAAGCTTGTAGTACGTTTTTTGAATTCTTCACTGTTCAAATATTCTGGTCCCCACAACAAATGTGCTTTCATATTAAGGTATGTTTTGCATATCTTGCTAAGAGCATATTTCCGCATAATATTTTCTCTTGCCTGCTCAATCATACTTGAGATTTTTTTTATTCCTTCCATTTTTTTTGTAGAATTGTTTGTTTGATGAGTTTACTTTTCCACAACTCTGTGATTTCTTTGCTGAAGTCCTTTTCAGTCTCAAATTGACATTGTTGAATTTATAAACAGCATCATTTAAGGGATATATTCATGCATGTTGTTAGTTAATGAATTTATAACTACTATAGGTTTAGATATGATTCTTTCTTTTGACTAATTGCCAATAGAAAATTGTGAATCTCTCCATTACTATTCCACGTGCTTCTATTCTGAAATCTGTGTTTCTAATGCGAGTAATGCATCAAATTGTCGTTACACGCTAAATAAACTTTTGGTATTTTACTGAACTGTTTTCTCATATCGGTAGAATTCATGTCTAGGTTCTTCCTTGTCATTACAAGTATCTTCTCAAGCAAAAACAAAAAAAGGCCCAATGCATCTCTTCAGTCATGAATCTGCATTGCATTAAAGAAATTCTTGTTTAGAAAAATCCTGTCTAATTCCTGATCATTTAAAGTTTACTGTAATTATTCTTTCCATCTGTCACCATGTCCTTTTTTTCCCTTGTCTATAATGAAGTTATTTGATGTACATTTCATGGGTTTCCTGTAGCTTCTTCTTGTAAACATTTTTGCAATTTCTCAGCTTCTACCTCATTTTATAAATAACTGTATAAAGATATAATTTTGTTTTTGTTTTTTTTTTTTCCAGCTAGTTTGCGAAAGCTTGATGAGCAACCTGAATGGCTGAAAGGAGGTAAACTTCGTGATTATCAACTGGAGGGCTTGAATTTTCTCGTTAACAGGTATGTTATCACTTCTCTTTGTTAGAATATTCTATTGCAGACCAGTCACATCCAATGTTCTACTAGTTAGCCTCCTTGTAGAATGCTTAGACATGGCTTTATTCTAGCACAGCTGGAGAAATGATACAAATGTCATCTTAGCTGATGAAATGGGTCTTGGTAAAACCGTTCAGTCGGTTTCGATGTTAGGCTTTCTTCAGGTATGTTCTTTGTTATCTTATCAATATGTTGTCTTCTGTAATCCCACTTTTTGTTTTCTTTGATGTAGTCTGCCTGTTCTTGTTGCAGAATACTCAACAAATTCATGGCCCTTTTCTTGTTGTTGTACCACTCTCGACATTGTCAAACTGGGCGAGAGAATTCAGAAAGTGGCTTCCTGAAATGAATATAGTGGTATATGTTGGAAATCGTGCTAGCAGAGAGGCAAGTCCTGTTTGTATATTTCATTTTTTAAGGTCCATGTACAGTAGATAGGGAAAATCATGGAAGAGTAGATATCTCATAGTTAATAGTTAAATTTTATTAAAATAGTAGTAAATTCAAGTGAAATGCTTCTGCTTGAACTGGTTCATTCTTTTGAAATTGATCATTAGTTTGTCGCTTTATGCAGCAGGAAATATATTAGCCTATAACATAAGTTATGAATACACCAATTCCTTTATTTTTAATTTGCGTTGATGGACAACTTTTTCCTGGTCAAGAATAAAATGGAGGCTTGCACTAAATGTTAATTGGTGGATGCATGTATATGTTACCCATTGGTTACTTTTGGATGGTGAAAGCAAGATTACATTCAAAGAGATGTCTGAGTGTAAAACATTAGGATCAATTAGAATACTGACTAAAGTATAACAAATACAGGAGAAACCATATTGTTTTACATTAACAGTCTACTCTTGGAAAGAGAGTGTCAAAAGTTTGGGAGATTTATTTGGATGTTAATTTATGTTGATTATAGCGATTTACATGCTGTGCCAAATATCTGGGAGTTATGCATTAGTTAATATATCATAGTTATGGGGGTGTGAAGGAAGAGTAGACAAACAATGATTATTGAGAACTAATTTCTAATACATCTGGGAAAGTCAACCATCAATGTCTACAGGATGACAAGCACATGAGACAGTTGTGTATTGGCCACTATACTCCTATTTGTCATTGGTTCAATTAATAGTTGTCCTTGATCTATTATTTGTGTACAATTTGCATGACAAGAAAAGGATGCATGCTAATTTGAATTATGGAGAAATTTTGAATGATTTAGGTCTCGGATATCAAGTTAATTTAAAATATAATCAATGTGCTCTATGCTTATGTCTGTGGTGCTTTGTTACCTAATGCATCTGGATAAGATCAAGATATTGTATTGTTATGAGGTGCATGTAACCTTATGGTTTGGAATGTTAGATTGCTATATGAGTCATTTTGTATAATGATTTGAGGTTGATTAATAGCAAAGGTATGAAGTATATAACTGGAGAGGTATTATGAATAACTTTTGTAGGTTTCATTGGCATGCATGATTGAGGATGCTATATGCTGAAGGAATTTGGAGGAGGAAATGCCTGAAACACATTGGTAGAAGCCAAGAAAAAAGACTTGGAAAAGCTTTCAATAACACCATATGTAGCCTAAAGCTTTGCAATGCTGGTTTTGGTACCCATATTGGTACCATGTCGGTGTAGTGTTGGTATCCATCAGTTCACATACCAACACATCATGTACTTCCCATGGTATTATTTCAGTATCGGTATGTACAATATGCCAAGTACAAGGCGTTATGCGTTGGTATGGTGAACCGTGGATAACCTTGATAGAAAAAGCTAGGATGAGGGTCTGTGGACACTGCATGGTTGTGCCAAAGCTTGAAGGTTATGGCTATAGGGTATGAAGAACTGAGGAACTAAGGTGTGCTTCTTGTATGAGGCATGTTGGTTAGCGGATGGTGAGGCATGTGCCATATCATGCCATGTGCCGAAATGTAAGTCATACACCCAAGCTCCTTTGCTGGTAATGATTTCGCAGCGCATATCTCAACCAGCAGAAACCACTGTGTTGACATTGAAACCTTATGAACAACAGGGCTGGAATATAGATGCATTACAAGCATAAGGCTTACAAAGAATCAGGTGAGGCCTAAAGAAAGCTGGTTAAGAGTATGTGAAGGACAAAGCAAAGCCAATGATTGCTAAGGATTTGCTCCTTTAGGCACAAATGTGTTTATAGTGTTTGAAGCCTATCCAATAGAAAAAGGATGTTCACTTATGGTCGGTTACTTATTTGCCTTCAGTGGATTTCTTATTTCTAGCCTAGGATTGAAGTACTACACTACCACTTGTTGTGCATGCGATGACCATTGGTTAGCACTTGGCTCAATATGTACAATTTTATATTGTGCTGATCACTTGGTTAACCACTCTGCAGAGCAGATGGCGGACAAAATGGGTCCATGCTAGCCATATCGGTCCATGTTGGGCTGCACTGGTACATCTATTTTATGTTGTCCGCCTAGGGATGCATATGGGCTGGGTCAAGGTCAACTCAACCTGACCTATGGATAAATTAGACTGGGCTTCAACCTTGACTGATCCAATTTTAGCCAGAGACGTGCAGCCCCAAGCCCGGTATGGTCAGGAAACGTTAAATTGCATTTTAGCCCAGCCCAGCCCAGCCCAGCCCCACCCAAGCTGGCTCTATGAGATTAAGGTTTCATTTTTTGTTATACCAAAAGAAGTTTACTTTCTTGGCCAACTTGTTTTTAGCTTAACACTGATGATTATGTCTCTTACAAGAATTATTTGACTTTTGATATAATTCAAATTCAAACAAATACCATATATAACAAATAGTTATGTGGTTAGTATGCATACTTTATATGTATATGTATACTGTATATGTTTCATATGTACCACACAAAAATACACAGGCTGGGCTGAGGTCGGGACTGGTCAAGGTTGATCGGTACCTGGCCTGAAACTGGTTCAGGCTTAAAATGCTGAATCGGACAAACCAACGAGGCTGAAAGTATGGCTGGGCCTTGCACAACTTGCTTGACCTGGTTGCATCCCTCTGTCCACCAACATGGACTTTCATGAGGTGACACGGGATGGTACTCAAAAATAGTGGGTAGGTAACCAGATATCATACACCTTGCTGGCAAGTTCTGCATTGTATGATATATAACCTCGGTCCATAAATTCCAGATGTGGTTCGCAGAAACTGTTATGTTCATTATATGTATTATTTCCAATTCAAGTTGGAAACTTGAACAAAAGAAAACCTAATATGATTTTATATTTCAGAAATGATTAAGGGCATCTCAAAGACTCAGATTGGGCTACATACTCTTCCAAAGGCTAATGATAGCATGTTGTTCTGTCTCACAGTGCTCATCTTTAAAGAGAATAACAGGTTATAGGATCTTATGGTTACAATCACCTATATATTATAATTTCTTTCTTTGCTTCTTTCTCTGTCTAAAGTTTTGGAGATGATGGGGGGCGTGTTAACCAGTCTTCTTGTTTTGTTTCCTTTTTCAAGTCTTCGATCCTCTTGTTCTATTTTCTTTTTCCTATGGTTTGTTTTCTCTGCAAATCAGCTGTTGACCAGTTTGATTAGATTTCTTACTTAAAACATGACATGTATTCCTCCCAAAAGAATAAATAAAATATATTATAGACCCCTTTTCTCATAATACATGGAAAACATAAAATTCTTTTTCCCCTCTCCCTCTTTCAATATCCTGTCTTTGGTAAATCCCTTAAGATTGACAGAAAATCCTAAAATCTTTGATTCCATTTATAATTATGAAAGCATGGGAAAGTCTATAAATCATCTCTGTTGTCCATGAGCCCCATTTAAAAGGTCCTAAGGTTGGATCCTAAACCTGGAAGCCCTTGGAGAATTAACTATTCTTCTCTTTTCTCCATATTTTTGTATAATCTGGCTTGATTTTTGTTCTTCAACAGCAAGCTCAGAAAGACCTCACAAATCTGATAGTTCCTCCTGTTTGGTCGACTATTGCTTTTACATTAAAGAAGTAGCTTATAGTATGGTAATCAATTAGATCAGAACTGGATGTTAAGTTTGATGATGATTTTACAAACTAAATTTTAGGTAAATGTAGTTGATATGCACTGGAATGTTATGAAGGGCCTGTTTGGTTGCTTGTATTGAAGTACTGAATAAATATATTTGCATGGTGTTAGAACAACAACAAGCATCTATTGCAACAACTCCAATTGCACAGTGTAACTGTAGTTTATTCTTCCACTTGTGTTTGGCTATTGTAAGTCAACCAATGGTCTTTTGCTTATTTGTTGTGTTTCAACATTCAAACTTTTTATTGTGGTTAAAGTACATCTGATCTTATGCTACTGTATACTCTGATTGCTGCACCAGTGGAAGGGGAGTTGCAATTCTTTGGCAGGAAACAAGACTTTTATCCATGCTCATAGGCATTTTTGGATACTTTCCATCTGTGTGTGCACATGTGCACGCACGTGCATTAGTATGCATGTCTCTCTTTGCACTTGTGTGCAGCATATATTTGATGAAAGATATACTATAGAGTTTTTAATGAGAGATGAGAACCATCTAAAAGTGTGTTCATGGACGAACGCATGTTTGTCTGTTGCACATCTCTGTTTGCATTTGTGTGCTGCAGATATTCAATGAAAGATATGTCTATGGAATTTTGATGAGAGGTAAGGGAACCTTCTATAAGTGGGATTTCTGCATGTTTTTTTAATTGTGGTAATGGCTAATGAGCCACATTAAGTCAACTAAAGGCCCTGACATTTGTTAGACAATTTATTTTTATCCTATTCATGTCATGTTGGCCTAAGCTATTTGTAAGTTGGCTAACTTTTGGATTTCTTCACACTTCACTCAACCCTGACACACGGGCTGTTGGCCAAGAAATTATACTATGCAGTGAAAGCCCATCTGTCATTTTGGTGGACAGGCATGTTGGTAGCTTTGTCATGTGTCAATATCAGATATATGTCTGGTTTATACATGTCAGAAGGGGTCTTGTGTACTTTATATGTCAAGTTAGTGCAGCCTATGTGCAGTAAGAACATTTCGGCATGTGTTTTTTGTACCAATTTTCCCTATCAACCTTAAAGCTTCATGTTTATAAATGTGGTGTTGCATTCATTGGATTGCCTGTGACTTGTGTATGATTTATCTTCTTTTCTGAAAGCAGATCTGTCAACAATATGAATTCTTCACAAACAAGAAGAGCGGCAGACATATAAAATTCAATACATTGTTAACCACATATGAAGTGATATTAAAGGATAAAGCTGTGTTATCTAAGATTAAGTGGAACTACCTGATGGTTGATGAGGCTCATAGATTGAAGAATAGTGAAGCATCATTGTATACAACTCTTTTGGTATGTCGCCAGTCCGTTATGTCTTGATGAATTACCTTGGTCACACTTTGCATGCTATTTTAATGTTATAAATCTTGTCCAAAGTTGCTTTTGTATAAATTGAGTAAGCTTTATTTTGGCACAGGAATTCAGCACCAAAAACAAGCTTCTTATCACTGGTACCCCACTTCAGAACAGTGTTGAGGAGCTATGGTGATTTTTCTCTCTTTTGAAGTTCTTATTTATAATATAGTTAAGTCTTTTCATTAAGTTTTTTTTTTTTTGTTGTTTTGTTTTGCTTACAAAACGTGGTAGCCATTTTTTAAGTTTGTTATTACTAATGGCTTTGCAATGTGAGGGCATTTTTTGTCTTACTTTCACATTCTATCATATTGCTTATATAGTCTTGGATTCTTTCATTATTAATCTAGTGGGTTGATTCTCTCCATGCTCCTTTTGTGTAAGGCATTTTTTTCTCCTTCTGTGAAGTCCCTATACTTTCGAAGATTATTAGGAAAGATCAGTTTTTCAAATGATCAAACTGCTTTACTTTGGTGGGTCTATTTCTCCATTGTCATGTAATGACATGCTAGTTGGATTTTTCTTTTCATGGGCGATCCTTAACAGAATGACAAACGTATCCTTTACTGAAAACCTGGTAAAAATGAAAATAACAGTCTGTACACTGATTGTCCTCTACATTCCACCAAATCATTGCTAAACTATTCTCCCTCAGGCCTCCATTCCATGCATGTTGAGGATAGACTTCGCATTATTCAAGCCCACTGCCTCATCCTCCTCTCTAGTGACCTACAAGAAGGTTGTTGCTCCAGCAGGGAGTGGAGGACAGATGCGGGCATGCTTGTAGATGGATGATGTGGCTCATTTCCCCTTTATTTTTTGAGTTTGTTTGTTGCTTGTATTTCAATTTGCAGTTTTGTGCTTGGGCCATTCTATGTTGGGCATGGCACAAAAAATGTATGACTGACTTGACAGTTTCACAAGGGCATTGCAGATGACAGACAATGTGCTTGCCTAGAACTTCATATGCACACATCTAGTAGGGAGCCTTCTTCTAGGCTTCAAGTCTGTGTTTGGATGAAAAGAAGCATGGAAATAGATTCTGCCAGACCTTTTCTAGACCTGACATAACTTGTAAGGACTGATGGCACATGTCGAAAATTGAGGTGTCATTATGTAGTTATCTTTCATGGTATATGTTATTGTGTTAACCCCATATTTTTTCTATTATCTTCATAGTTGTTTTTCCACATTCACTTTATTGCCCTATTCTATGCTTTTCATTTTTTGCATTGAGCGTCGATGCACTCAGATTGCGAGTTAATTCTGAGTTATATGCCTTTCTTTCATACAATTTCTTTGATTTCCTGTTATAAGATGTCAGCTTGCTCCAAATATTTATAGATTCCATTCAACAACCTAATGACCCTGAATGGATATCCAGACCCAAAATATTGTTCAAGGATTATGACAGTAAAGGTGGAACTTGAATCCCTGAGAAATCTATTTTGGTAAAATTCCTTGAAAATTCTTATTGCATTATCTTTTGTTATGTGCGAACTGTTGACAGAAGATTCAAGGTGCACTTGAGATTCAAATATATGTAGCCATATTTATACTATATATGTACACCGTGATTAAAAAAAACAGCTAATGTATTCTGGATCCTCTTGCAGTACTTGAAGTTCTTGTCCGTAATTGCAAAGATGTGTAATTCTATCTTTTCTGTAATTGCAAATATGTGCAACCATATCTTGTCCATAATTTCAAATATATCTAACCATATTTATGCTAGGAAGCTTCACTTAAATGAAGATTCAACATCTTGATTATCTTGTGCAAGATATTTCCTTTGAAAACAACTTTTGTGATCATTAGATGATCTATAACAACATCATATACGATGACTTGTCAACACCATGTAATGCTTTCAAATGAACCGCTTTTGCTAATTTGAGTGTGGCTGGTGGCTGTCTTATGATGTGAACTAAAGATGAATGTCTTTCCCTATGGTGATCCTGGGCATTTTTTTTAATCAATTCAACGGTTCCCCAGACTAGGGAAGTGACATGACTTCATGGAGGGCTATTGTTATGTCGAGAGCTTAGAATGTTCTTGAATCTTGGATATGGCCTGCAGTTTGAAGATTTTGAGTTTGGTTGGAGGCAGATCATTTAGCTTTTGCCACCTGCAATGAACGTTCAAACTCAGTAGTTGTGGAAGAAATGTCTTGTAGATGAGTTGAATGACTAAGATGTTCCATCACACTGTTTACTAAGTGTGTGAACTGCTGGAGCCAACATATGGACATAAAAATGCAAAAAAAAGATCCATGCGCTCAAAAGATCTATGCCATGTATTCTCAAAAAAATGATCCATGGCATGTATGCCAAGGGATTTTTGCAAATAATATTTATACATGCTTTGATACTCACATGATAGGAAAACCTTTAGGGATTTCACTAAGCAATAGAGATTATTTTGTGATTTTTTGAGTATATATTAAGTTGGTCAGAGGGATGGTAGCTTGATTATTTTTTCAGAATTGAAAGTCGTATAATATTAGGTCATTTTATGCTTTATAATGTTTTTTTGTTGGTTTCCTCTTTGTCCTTTCTTATCTTTTGGAGCATTATCATTCATTTTCCATTTGCATTTTAAAATTGTTAATTTGGTTTGTCTTTGTTCTTATTGGTGACAGGGCCCTCCTACATTTTCTTGATCCTGTAAAGTTTAACAATAAGGATGATTTTGTTGAGAAATACAAAAACTTAAGTTCTTTCAATGAAACTGAGGTACATCATTTGATTAGTCACCTTGCATTTTCAGTTCCTTGTGATTAATGTTTATGTGAATGGAGCAAGACTTCACATGCTGAAGTTTCATTTTTGTTGCTTTTAGCTTGCTAATCTTCATAAGGAATTGAGGCCACACATTCTCCGAAGGGTCATAAAAGATGTTGAGAAGTCCTTGCCCCCCAAAATTGAGCGCATTCTTAGGGTAGAAATGTCTCCTCTTCAGAGACAGTAAGCCCTTTCATCAAATTATGATTTGTTGTAAATTTCATTGTCATCTCTGGGTGTGTAAACTTATGTTTGTGTTCATATTGTTCCAGGTATTACAAGTGGATTTTGGAGCGTAATTTCCACAATTTGAATAAAGGGGTTCGTGGGAATCAGGTATGTGCTTTCATATCCTGAGATGTTAATTTTGGAGTGCTGAAGCCAGATGTCTGTTGTTTATATGATCGAATATTTATTTCAACTTAGATGCAAGATTGATATTTTTTTGACAACTGATGAACATATTTTGCTTGCATGCTGGTAAGATGCTGGGATGACAGTGGATATTAGTATTGAATACTTACATTCTACAAATTCAAAATAGTAGGGTGCAATGCTATTATTGATTTTAACATGCCTTATACATTGAAACAAAATCATCTGCCTATTAGAAAGTTCAAATATTCTGAACTTTTTCCAAATTTTTATGATGAAAATGCCACATTTCTATGAATTTCTGTTGCTCTAGCAAGTCATGATTTTTTGCAATTGCTTTGGAGGATTTTTTTTTTTTTTAAAAAACCTTCTCATAAGTTTCAATCTGTTTCTCTGTTTGTTCACTTTTCAATCTGTCATGTGCTCAAATTCTTATTAAATAATTTCAAATCTCAATCGAATATTGTGGTAATAGGTGTAGTTCATGTTGTCTTTGGTCTATATTGAGTGCTAAGAATTCTTTTACAGATAATTGTCCTGAGATAAATCATATATAATCTAAGAGATATCTCACTGATTGAGGAAAAGCTTACAGTTTAAAGTATGTTTTATCAACAGGATGGTTGCATCGCCCATTAATGTTGTCTGTTTTATGACTGGGTCCTAACATTCCCTGAGCATATTTTATGTTTCTTAATCTTGTTATAACTGAATTGGTGGGTTAATCACTAAACATATAGGAGGGAATCAGATAATTTGATTATTGTTTAGCAGAATTCAAGTATTCTTTCCTTTAAAATCAAGATTTAAAAATTAGGAGAACCTCAAAAAAAAAAAAAAAAAATCTAGAAGTTTCTTTATTGGGTGCAGGCATGTGTTTGGCTTTGATAGCCATGGACACCTTTGTAGGTAATGGGGCAAAAATAATAATTAGTGCATATAAATGAATCTAGTATTTCTACTTTTCTAGCATACCAAATCTTTCAGTAGTCTCTCTCTCTCTCTCTCTCTCTATATATATATATATATATATATATATATATATATCTGTCATGTATAACTGTAACATGTAGCTTGTATTTAATGTTATAATTGGTAAAATGTTGATTTGGTACTTCCAATTTTAAAATCATGCAGGTTTCACTCTTGAATATTGTTGTTGAGTTGAAGAAATGCTGCAATCATCCCTTCTTGTTTGAAAGTGCGGATCATGGATATGGTGGTGATAACAGCACTAGTGAGAGTAATAAAGTTGAGCGCATAGTTTTGAGTAGTGGGAAGCTAGTAATCCTTGACAAACTACTTATTAGGCTGCGGGAGACAAATCACCGTGTTTTAATTTTCTCTCAGGTTGGTCTGTTGCCTGTACCATGTGTTCAAGATCTCTATAGTAAAATTTCATATTCATGCAACTTGTTTTGTAGGTGTGCTAAGGACTCAGGGAATTATATGTTTTTTATTTAGTTCTAATTTGTCTGTTAAAACAAATTTGCCTTACATATTAAGTTGGGTGAGTATTTTCTGCAACATTTGTGCTGGAAGGCTGATTTTACAATTATTATCTATGGAAGGAATCCACAGCGTGTTGTAGCCATAACGGGGCTGCTTCGATCCTGATGGCACTCACTAGTTACAAATAAGTTTGCAATAATTGCACCTGTGCTTTCATTCATTAGTACTGTATCCTTCTATATATCCGATGATAAATGGTTAGAAAGTTCCAGTTCATTATTGTTTGAGCACTCTATTGGTGATGCCCTGGTGGTTGTGTATTGTCCAAGGATTGAATTGGGTATTGCACAAAGTTTAGCAAAATTGTTAAGACTGCCCATTATTAAACCTTTGGCAATAAAATAAATGGCCATACATAATTTCGTCAGTAACTTTGATGTGAGTTCTGGCATTCTATGGATGCTTCAAAAATGTACCTAAAAAATTTGAATCTGCTGCTTTTTTTTTTTTTTTTTGAGTAAAACATGCTACTTATTGGTGATGTTAAGAGCCTTGAGGAAAGAGAGTCGAAGTTGTGTAGTTTGATCTTCTAGTCATAGCAAGTTTGGAGTTGCAGAGAGAGAGAGAGAGAGAGAGGAATACTGAACAATAAATGGTGCCATGTCTGGAGTTTGGAGAAGATCAACAGAACCTTTTCAGGTAATTAGAAGAGCATTTTGTGGGTTCTATGCATTATTTTCCTCTTCTTTCCTTCTGGATAAGTTGTTCTGGGAATGGGAAAATATGGATGATTCTGCATTGCACACTTCATAACCCCCTCACTGCTTTGATCTATACACATCAAGAAGTTTATTTAGAAGGTAACAACCAATAAGCTTATATTGAACTATATTGGAGAAAAAGCTAAAAGAACGTAGGATATTATGGGAAGCCACTTCTTTCAAGTAATACTTGTCAGAATGTTTGTGATTTCGATATGAAAATGGAAAGATCAAACTAAATACCATTAACTTCATTCTGTCCTCTGATTTATATTGTTGGACTTTAGTACTTTTTGCCACATTACAGCAGTATTAAGAACCAACCAACAAAGTTCTCAGAATATTATGTCATCGCACTGACTTTTCCTTGTTATGAACATTATACAAACAAATTGGATAATATTCCTGTGAGCATGTTCTTTGTTAATTTAGGAGACTGCTTGCCTAGCATAGGAATATGACCAGAATTTAGTATGATAGCATTTTCTTGTAGTCAACTATAATGTGTTTGATGTATTGTAGGTATATTTCTATTTTTGAAGAGTTAAAAAATGTATGTAATTATATTTGTCTTGGTTGGCATGCAGATGGTTAGGATGTTGGACATACTTGCAGAGTATTTATCATTTAGAGGATTCCAATTTCAGAGGCTTGATGGCAGTACAAGGGCAGATCTGCGCCAGCAGGCCATGGAGCATTTTAATGCACCTGGAAGTGATGATTTCTGTTTCCTTCTTTCAACACGCGCTGGTGGGCTGGGCATTAACCTTGCCACTGCAGATACTGTTATAATATTCGACTCAGACTGGAATCCTCAAAATGATTTGCAGGTTTGAAGTTTGGCAGTGTCACTATTTGTTTAGTTGAATACCTTCCCCCCCCTGTTATTAACTTTTTTATTGATTTCACATAGGCAGATTTTTAGCCAGCTAATTAACTACTAGTTTGATGATGTTCTTGAGATATGTATGCGGCATATTTGACACAATGTAGCCTTTTAGTTGATCTTTGATTTATTGTTTGTAGGCAATGAGTAGAGCACATAGGATAGGACAACAAGAAGTTGTCAACATCTACCGATTTGTTACTAGCAAAAGCGTGGAGGAGGATATCTTGGAGCGTGCTAAGAAAAAGATGGTAATATGTTTTATTATTTTTTTCAGTAGTAAGTTTGCACAAAATGATGTATGTGAGCTTCTTAATTTGTTCTTTTCATTTCAGGTTTTAGATCACCTGGTTATTCAGAAGCTAAATGCAGAGGGCAGACTTGAGAAGAAAGAGACGAAGAAAGGCAGTTCTATGTTTGACAAGGTGAGTCACAATAATGTCTGTGCGTTTAAACAGTGTGACAGATCTTAAATATGCACGCATACAAATGCATTAATTGGGAATTGATCAAAATTTTCGTCCATGCACTTTGCTTGTTGTAGAATGAACTTTCTGCAATATTGAGGTTTGGAGCAGAGGAATTGTTTAAGGAAGACAAAAACGACGAAGAGAGCAAAAAACGACTTGAAAGTATGGATATTGATGAAATTCTTGAGAGAGCTGAGAAAGTTGAATCTAAGGGGGCTGATGAGGAGTCAGGAAATGAATTGCTAAGTGCTTTCAAGGCAAGAACTTAATATGAAAATTTAGAGCTTCTAAAACTTCTTTTTCAAGCTTATTGTTAAACATGACAATTATTTGCTTGGATTCTAATTTTGGCTTTTTTTGTTGCTTTACAGGTTGCCAATTTCTGCAGTGCTGAAGATGATGCAACATTTTGGAGTCGGTTGATACAACCAGAAGCTGTGGAACAAGCTGATGTATGGACCTGTCTTAACTTGCATATTGTGTATCAAGTAGTAGTTGTTTACATCAAAGTTTTAAATCTAGTGGGATGGAGGTGTTTCGGTTCCTCCATGAAATGGGATGCCTTGCTGTCCCATCCCCTTGGCGGGTGGTCTTGATCATGTATTCTGGTAGATATCTTTTATCTATCTCCTCTTCTTCTTTCCTTTCTTTATTTCTTTTTTTTCTTTCCTTTTTTTCTTTTTCTTCTACCTTTCTTTTCTTTTTCTTTTTTGTCCCTTCATTTCTCTCTTTTTTCCTTTTTCTTCTTCTTTCTCTTTCTTTCTTTCCTTCTTTTCTTTTTCTTCTCTCTTCCTTTCTTTCATTTTTCATCTTCTTTACTTCCACTTTTTTTCCTTCATCTTTCTTTCTTTTCTTTATCTTTCTTTCTTTTCTCTCTCCTCCTCTCGCTGCATGGATGCATTTCAGAGTCCTAACCCCATTGCGGTACCATTTTCTTATAGGAGCAGGATGGGATGGGATGCCCCCTTTCCCGCCAGGATGTAAAACCTTGGTTTACTTTGAATTGATTAGTTAGTAAACTGATCTTGGGGTGATCGTTGTTAAACTACTTCTTCTGCTTCCTATGCTCCAGGAGGAATTGAACTTATTTGTATCATTTTTATGTTGTGCATGCTGCAGGAAGGATTAGCACCACGTGCTGCAAGGAATACGAGAAGCTATGCTGAAAATAACCAAGCTGAGAAAGCAAAGCGAAAAAAGAGGGCCCTTGAGCCTCGAGAAAAAGCTCAGAAACGTTCAACCAAAGCTGCAGATGCTTCAGTCTATTCATTGCCAATCATTGA
Organism: Cocos nucifera; assembly: GCA_006176705.1. Classification (NCBI taxonomy): domain Eukaryota; kingdom Viridiplantae; phylum Streptophyta; class Magnoliopsida; order Arecales; family Arecaceae; genus Cocos; species Cocos nucifera. The sequence continues at coordinate 27,964 of QRFJ01004403.1, read as the reverse complement.
GGGGGCAACAGCTCTAGCAAGGAATTGGTCCTTTGGAAATTTATCGAAGAAAGATGCTTTGCATTTTGTCCGAGCGGTAAAGTATCACTTTCTTTTAGAAATCTTTAATTTTTCTCTGAAAATCTTTTATACTCGGATTAGAACTTGCTAGATCATTTTAAATAATGCCACTATGAATATACGTAGTGAGTTTTTGATATGTATGTTCTGTATGTGATAATCTACACTGCAATTACATCTGACATAATGGCGATATTTTTACATGTTTGTATCTTGACATACACATTAAGATATTAAGTACTTCACTTCTATTCATAATTCACCCTTCCCAATTCCCTCATCTTCCATTGCACCATTACTTCCCTGTTTCCCAGTATCCTCATGTCTTGAGCTCTACTCAATCATCCCATCTGCTCGGTGGTCCTTTAGTGTTCTGACATTGGTCCTTTGTCATCTGGACTCTTCTTCCACTGATTTAAACTCCCATCTTTTCTTCATTGCCATTGTCTTCCACTCCATCCCTCTCCTCTCTCTTTTGCAACTCCCTTTCCCCCTACTCCACACTCAGAAATATGCCCACACACCAATATGAGGTTTGCTCAAAGATTCTTGTCCTTACAATACCCATTTGTTCTGTAGTGCCATATCATTCCACAGAACTTTTTTGGGTATGCCTGCAAGACACCTGTTTGCTCAAGAAGTGGGTCGCCCTGGCTGTCGTGCTTGGTATCGGTTGAGACTGGCTGGTTTGCTAGCTGGGTCACCCGGTACCAGCTGGGACTGCCAGGTCCCTTACAGAAAAGAGAGCTGTTGTTGGTTTTCTTTTCTCTTGTGTGTTCAGTCATGGAAGGGAGCTTAGAGAGGAAAAAGGGAGAGAGGAATGGAGAGGAGAAAAAATGAGAGGATATGATAGATCTGGCTGCCTTGATATTATTATCGTGCATCTGGTGATGTCGTCACCCTTTCCCTTTTTGCCACTTATTTGGTTAACATTTTAGAAAACAAGGGAAAATCATGCCAATATTTTTCTGTTTGGCATGGAATTCTGGGATGTTGTAGGGTGGGGATTAGCCTGCCTATTTCAGAGGCTCAAAATCCTATCTAAGAGTCTACAAAGATCCTAAATTTCTTTGAAACCAAGAAAAATAAAATAAAAAGAAAAAACCTGTTTGTTGGAATGCCAGCCCGTCTTGAGTGTTGGGATGCATTGTGGTACCGTAGTGACTTGGGACTAGACCAAGATGGAAGCCAGTAACAAGTCTTGAATCCTTGGGCTTATTGCATACTTGCCCCCCTGAAGTTACAAAATTTAAATATATTCCCTTTTTTCATCTGTTTTGCATATACTAGATAGCCCTACCATCATGTTCTATTTATTGCTGCTCTCTTAACAAAATTTCAGCAAGGCTAAAGTCTAGCATGAGTTGAGAAAGTTCAAAATTACCCCTCCATTGACCTAAAGAATTTGCATACCTCTTTGGCACAACATGACTTTGGAGATTTTTGGATGGGGTATAAGTGAAATGGTAATTCTAACATTCAGATATGGCTGGTGAATTTTGAGAGGCATAACTATAAGAAATTCATGTCAGATATTTTGATGCATACTTGCAATTTGTTCATTTAATGAAGCAAATATGTGGTAAGTCAAACTTTGGATGATATGTGTGGGGAATAAAAGCTTGTAGATGTCTGTATTATAGATTTTTATTTATGTAGATTTGGATAACCGAACACCTTGTTCCAGTGTTTAACACCAGCATCATAAATCACTGATAACCAGTATCTAGGCACTATCATTTGTTTCCATTCAGTTTTGGTTGACAGTGTGAATTTGTTTACATGGTTTATTTCTATATAATATTGTACTAGGAGATCACTATTTTTGTGAACTCATATTAGCAATGATCAGGGCTTTAAATTCCATAGGATAGAGCTGCCCCAATTTTCCTGTGGAACAGGATGTGCCATCATCTCAACCCCTCTCAACAGTTGGACTGGGGATGTCCCATGATGCACCAAATGTGACAGTGGAATGATGGCAAGACGGTCCTGTCACGATGCTTTGGATGGTACCCTGTCTCGAACTCTTGATATCCTATGGGATGTCCCACCTGGGTTTGAAACCACACTAATGATAGCTAACTGTTTCAGTGTTTTGAATAGCAGTGGATGCAGTCATATGTGCGGATGTGGTCCTCTGGCCACACTACACTATGCAATGCTATATATTGGGCCAGGTTGTATATGGGTTGAATAGACAGCCCACTTAGCATTATTTGAGTGCATCTGCATAGGTGTGGCACAGATTTAGTTGGTGGCTGGATTGGGTTATGGTTAGGTTGGATGCAAACTAGAATTAACCTTGGTCGCAATTATTGCTGACAATGTTAATTTGTTAAGATTGTTACAATTATTGCTGTTAGGTGTTACATACTATCTTCCAAGAAGTTATTATCAGTCATTATTAGCTTCATGACAATTTTAATTATATATGTAAATTTAAATCCTTATGGAATTTGGATGCAGATATTGAGTATAGATCCAGCAATAATATCTTCATATTATATATTCTTTTCTACAGTTGTCCCAAATATAACAATTTCTTTCAATACTAGTGGAAGTCATGAAGCTTTGGTTTAATGGCTTAAGGCTTTTGTCTGTTGTCTCAGCAAGAGTCTGACTGTGTTGCTATATGTTCCCAATTTCTTAATATTAAGGGATGCTTGCTGTCAGTGTCAATGTTTGGACAACCATGAATTTTGTGGATGTTTCATCTACCTTATACTTGTATTATCTCTTGATTCTGTGTGATTCATTTGTTCCTGATTTATTTCCTCCTATCGCTATTACTATTTGATCTGATTATGTCCATCACCTAGGTAAGTTTCTGCAAAGTACAGTATGATTATGGTCTTACATATACCAAATTTTATTTGGTTAACAATCCTCTCCGATCACTTTTCTACTCTTTTGAATGCATATTTTCAACTGTGATTTTTCCACTTCAGCTTTTGTTGTATATTTCTATGAAAATATTCACATTTTTATTAGTTTATGTTCCATGATTTAGTTGTGAGGCAAATAAGCTAGAGTATAAGATCATTGTTGATGCTTTGGGCAACTTCTAAGTTGAACTATTCAACAGATTCCCCATCTGATTTGGCATTTAAACCAACCAATATCTCCCAGCATCAAACTGTTTTGGTGATTAGAGAATGCATAGTTACTATGTTTTCTTTTTAATGTATATAGGGTTTTTTATTTTAACTTCCTTATTCTTAAGTTCTTTTCTTATAGGTCAAGAGGTTTGGAAACTCAAGCCAAATTGACTTAATTGTGGCTGAGGTTGGTGGTATAATTGAAACAGCTCCTCCTGAGGCACAGATTGAGCTATTTGAGTTGTTGATTGGTGGTTGTCAAGAAGCAGTTAGAGGAGGAAATATGGATGTGAAGGTTCTCATAATATGTCAATGATGTGATGATGATTTTTTTTCTCCTATGTGAAAATGAGATAAATAATTGGTTGCATTTCCAGTTTATTTACTTTGCTTGTCTGGTGTTATCTGTAGGGAACTCTTTTGGATTTTTTTGGTGTACCTGTAAAGGCATATGAAGTATTAGATCGTGTAGAAGAGCTTCAGCTTCTAGCAAAACGCATCGGACGATACAAGGATCCAGTTTCTCAATTTCGTTTGATAACACAGCATAAAAGCCCACAGTGGTCTAAAAGCTGTGGTTGGAATTCAGGTAAATCTTGACTCCTAATTATATGCTTTGTTATTCAGGTAAGATCCTGATTGTTATTCATCTTGTACTGATTAACTGTTATGTTTCTGTTCAAAATTTCATCAGTTGATGATGCAAGGTTGCTTCTTGGAATACACCATCATGGATATGGAAATTGGGAAAAAATAAGGTTGGATGCTAGGTTGGGTCTTACAAGGAAAATTGCTCCCGTAACTCTTGGGGAACGGGAAACATTTTTACCCCGTGCTCCGAACTTAGACAATCGTGCTAGTGCTCTTCTGGCAAAGGTATGCCATTCTTAACTCTAGCTTAACTATAATCTTTTATATGGACATGATCGGCATTTTCAGCAATAGTGTAGTATATTTTTCATTTATTCTTTATTCACCTTTAGATAATTGTGCTAGTTGTTTGCTTGATTAGTTGTATTGTGAGTTTCATTGGTAGAAATGTCTCTGCATAACTTTTTCTCTGTATCATGATGTTCCAGTTACATCATGCATGTTACTTGTTGGGGTTGTACAATTATTTTCTTATATGATCGAATGACCTACCAAATGGGATTATTTTATGGCTTTCTATAATTCTGAAATGTCACCAACATAAGCTGTTATGACATTATTTACTACATTTTTGCTGATGAACTGTTGAATGTCTTGCAGCTTGTTTCAAGTTTCCATAATTATTGTCCAATAATATTACAAACTAATAAATTGCAGATAATATACAGACCGATCTCCTCAACTGGGGATTAATTTAAGTTGGAAATAATCATTAGGCCCCTGGTTCATCTGTCAATAGTGGTTTGCTAACTATTCAAAGCATGATAATTGCTTGTTACATGGCCCAGAATGTATCCAAGTAGGTTGAAAGTTGGAGAGGAAAATGTGAAATGGCTTAGTAAAAGTTTGGTGGGAACTTGACCATTGATATACCATGTTTGTGGACTTTGAACTAGTGTCTGGATTAGACGCATTAAGGGCTTTTCAAAAGCCAAATCAGTTCATTTGTCTTTTTAAATAAAAAGTAGTGTTTGATATACTTGGCATTTGGTAATCACCTATTGTAAAACTACCTTTATGCATGGGCTTACCTTATTTGTAAGGAGCAATCTCACAGAAGAAGCTAGAAGTTAGTTTTCCTAGCTTTTCCTAAAAGCACTTTTTTGACCTCTTATCAAGCGCTTTTTAAATGATATCACCAAAGAACCAATGTTTTCAAGAAATACTTTTCTTTCGTTTAAGAGTTACAAAAGTACTTTTATTAAGGAAAAGAGTTTTTTTTTTAAAATATATATATTAATTTCAAGAGTTCTTGCTTGACCTGATTTTTGTATTGTTTGAGTGCAATATATTAGAAGGTGAGAACCTTTTGTGTATATATGTATATTTCTATCTATGCTTTCTCAAATTTAAGGGATTATAATATTTGCAACATTTTTCAATAGTAAACATGCAAATATGGCTTTCTAAATTTGTGCATTGATTTGTTTCTCAAATTCCTTATAAAATGTAACAAGATATTTGCTTTGATACATGTTAAAAAAATGTGCAAGAAACCCATGTTTTTCAATTCTATTTTCATAAAAAGAATGATAGTTCCAGTTTGCTTTTTCAAGCTGTTCTCTGATTCATAAATTTTATAGGCATGAACAAGATATAAAATGGTCAAAAACTTGCTATTGAAAAATAGAAATCCGCAAACCAGAATGTTTACTAATCTTCTTAAGAACAATACAGTGAGAGTTCAGTTTTGGGAAATTGCATTTTACCAACCATATTTATCACCAAAGTTATTTGAAGGTAAAAAATTTATCCAGAAAATCTAGTGAAAATAAATTGTGCATTAAATTTGACCCCATTGGTCCGTTCAAGTTAGTTGCAGATATTCTAGAACCTTGGAATTTGCCAGAGCCAACCATAATCAATTAATCTGAATGGATGTAATTGTCAGGTGAATATTTAGTTTTTGGTCGTCGGCCTTGTCCAAAGCCAAGACATTTTGGTCTGCTACAATTTATAACATTGGTTCATTCTTTGAGTTTCATAAGACATTGTATTAAAAGAGAATATGCAGATTGCAGCTTTAGTGAACGTGGTAGAAGAATGGGGTGAGTCTAGATTGATGGTCAAGACATGCTGTAATCAGCTTTGATATTTTTTGGATCTAAAACATAGGAGACATATGCAATAGAATTAGAGCTGGTTATTTGATGCATATCGTGGCAGCATGATGGAAAATTTTATGGAATGCCAATAAGGCCTGTAATATTGCATGGCTTAGAATGTTGGACAATAATGAAGGTTTAGGAAACAAGTGAACATGGTAGAAATGAGAATGTTGGGATGAACAGGGTAATGCTAGGAAGCATGGAGTAAGAACTCACTCCATTACAGGAGTTGTAAGTTGTGGATAATTGATTGAGATGGTATGGGCATATATAGATAAAGATCTGAGGGGCTATGGTAAGAAAGGGTTACTCCAAGGATATAGGAGGGGAACCAATTGTAACATAGTTGGAAATTCTGAGAAAGGACTGCTGAGCAAATAATGATTCATAGAGCCAAGTTCATACTCAACTGACAAAAGTAATAACATTCTTGTACTATGAGTTGGTTTGACTAGGAGCTTTCTTGAATCCTCGAACCTAGGAACTTGATCTTGATAACTTGTTTTCCTTAATCTAGCTCCAATAGTTTTTTATCTTCATGGTTTTAGATTTTCGCATTGTCATTCTATATCTGCCTGTGATGGCTTCATGGTTTCAGACAGAACAGATTAGGTGTACGCATCACTGCACTAGTAAAAATGTTTCAGCCTATTTTGTGGGCATGAGCCTTATCATTCTTGGTTGTTGATCTGTTTTGATACTGTTCTTCTTACGTATGAGTGGCTAGAAGACCCATCCATACTTCTTGATTGATAATTAAAAAGTCAAAGCACAATGGAAAAATCCACATGCCTACATATTAAAATGAGACTGTCAAATGTATAAGCTGTTATTTTGGGGGCAATAATGTGTTCAATTAGTGTTACACGAACATGCTATAATAAATTCCAGTCTGCTGTAGAGCTACTTTGTGTATATCGCATGGATATGTACTTTTGTATGCTTTATAAAATGTATCCATGTGTTTGGAGTGCTTATTTCTTGTGTGGGGTTATGACTGGTATTGTGTCCTCTCTTTCTAGGAGTTTGCTAGTGTTAATGGAAAGGGCTCTAAAGTTAGGGGATCTCGTAAGATTGCTAAGGCTGAAGTAGAAAATGTATCAAGAACATTTAATAGTCGATCAAGAGATGCAAACTCAAAATTGCCTAAAGTGAACCCTAGATCAAACAAAGACCATATTCAGAGACGCCAGAAAGCAGAACCCCGGGTCAAAGAAGAAGGTGAAATATCAGAGTCTGAGCAAGAAAGGTATCAGCAGTTTAAGGAGGAAAAGTGGATGGAATGGTGTGCAGATGTCATGGAGGAGGAAGAGCAAACATTGAAACGTCTACAAAGGTTGCAGACTACCAGTTTAGATCTTCCAAAGGAAAAGGTTGGTCCGATTATTTTGTTTAGTCATGTTTTGTAATAGGGCTTTTATCTTGCTGTTATTATTCATTGTTTCCATTATGTACTTTCGTCAGGTTCTTGCCAGAATTAGAAAATACCTCCAACTTATTGGAAGAAAGATTGACAAGATTGTTCAACAACATGAAGTTTCATATAAACAATCCCGTAAGTTTTTTCCTTTCAATCTTCGTTGTTATACCAATGTCATTTAATGCATGCTAGTTTTGCTTCCTTCTGGAGTCTCTAGGGATACTAATTATGCAGCACAGGGTTCCTTTTTCATTTTTGTTTTTTATATAAAGCAGTAATTAATATATATAATGTATATATAATGTAGTTACCTATGATGAACTTTCCTTCCGAGATGCAATTAAATGCGACATTGATGAATTAACATGTTAAACAATTCCGCTATGCTGCTGGTTGGGGTGGCAGTGGGTTGGTTCGGGCCAGGTCGAAGCTAGTTTAGGTCAAAAAACCTCCCAACCTGAACCCAACCCATTTATATTTGGTTTAAAAAAAATGTGAAATCATACCCAACCAATTTCTTTTGTATAAACCCAGACCCCTCCTGCCCTCCCCCAAAAAAAAAACATTTAAATTTTCATCCATCAATTATATATAACTAAAGGGTAAAGCAAAACATAGGATGCAAATATCACAAACAAAAAAGAGAATATTGTATTTGACTTGCAAGTTATCATCATAAGCTCAAAAGGTTTAGAAATTTAAGATATATCACAATCAAAAGCTAATCGACTATGAACTAATATAAATGCAATAATAAGAAATCAGTAGACCATAAGAATGAACTTGTTTTGTTGGCCAATACCTCCATTGTTGCTATCATGACTAGTGTACCTTCATGCAAGTGATGGTGCTATCTTAGCTAAAATGTGCTTCCTAGTGCATGAGGCTCCTGCCATTACAGGGTCTGAAGAGGGTTAGGCTTTTGCAGGCTTACCCTGTGTGGAGAGGCTTTTTTCAATATTTCGAATCTAGACACCTAGGTCAGAATGGAGCAACCCCTATATATTGCTATCTTTGCTGCATTTCAAAAATCTGATATCTTTCTGATATATTTTGACTTAGGTGACCCACCTTGTTCGGGAGCTAAACCTGAAACCACCCATTGCTAGATGGGTTCATCTCAGGTTGATTCACTTCTAACCAAATTTAAAAATCACCAAATGAACATATTTATTTTGGGTGGGTTTTATCAGCTTTTGCCACCCCTAGCTGCTAGGCTGTATTGGTAGGCTTATTGTTTTGGCCACTGCAAATTGGAAAGATAATATTTCCTTGGGGTATGTTTGATTGCAAGGAAATCCATGGAAAAGGAAAAGAAAAATGAGGCTTTTCCATGATAAAGGAACAGTTCTGTAGCAGACTTGTTATAAGCTTTCCAAATCTGTTAATTTTCCGATGAAACAAATGGAAAAAGTAGATTTCCAAATATATAAAAAAATGTTTTCCAGTCAATTTTCCTTGCCACAAAGCATGCCCTTGGGATAATATGAAAATCATTTCACTTTCCGTGCTTCATGCTTTAACCGGGATGAGAGCATAATTTTTCATATAGATAGTTATCTGTGGCTGTTTCTCTGCATGGGGGATAAGGCTGCATATGTCTAACCCTCTCCAACCCTGGCAATGGTGGGAGCCTTGTGCACTGGGCTGCCCTATATCTTTGGCTGTTGCCATAACTAGCGGTTTATATGCTACCTACTTCAGTAGATTTTCATTATATAACATTCTAAAATTGCTATTTTTTATGCATACCATGTATATTTGGACTTTAAATGACTTTGCTCCAATGTCCCTGTATGACATGGTATTCATTAGAATATTCTAGTTCTCTTTCAGCTATGTAGGACTTCCTTTCTACGCAATCTTATGCTGCTTAATATTTTTAGCCATATAGAAAGAAATGTTTATCTTACAATTAATTTCATTACAGGAATGACAATGAGATTGTGGAATTATGTGTCTGCCTATTCCAATCTGACTGGTGAAAGGCTATATGAGATCTATTCGAAACTTAAAGAGGAGCAAGCTGAAGTGGGTGTAGGACCCTCCCATCTCAACAGTTCTGTCCCAGGCCCTGCTGACAGAGACAGCGATACAAATCAGTGCCCTCCATTCAGCAATGACTTGCGGAAAAGGCGGAGACCTTCTTACCAGTTTCCACCCCAACCTTCAGAAGCATTTCATAGGAATCACACCTCAGGAAAGACAGAAGCATGGAAACGTCGGAGAAGAACAGACATCGACATTGACTACCAGTTCCAATCCCAGCCCCCTTATCAACAGCCCATACTAAGTAATGGAAACCGCATACCTGAACCAAGCAATTCTGCAGGGATTCTTGGTTGGGGCCCAGTAGAGATGAGGCCATTTGGCAATGGAAGACCCAATAGAGCACATCCTGGCCGCTTTCCTCCAGGACAGGGTCACATGTCAGAACTCTAATTCTCTAACAGTCCATTACCATGATGATGATATTTTGTTGTATGAGAAGGCGAAGCTGCATTCACCAGGTGGCCGCCACCCTGCAGTTAAATTTACTCAAAATTTTTTCTTGAGGAAATAAAGGTTTTTGCCGATCCCATTTTATGATATTAAGGACCGGTCTGAAGCTGCTGTTCCATGTGGAGAAAGTTCCGTGTCACAAAATGGTGACCATATGAGAGATTCATGCCTAGGTTCTTCTGACTAAAGCCAAAAGCTGCTTTCAAGAGTTGAAGAGGAAGGATCTGCAAAAGTTTTGATGGGGTGAGTTCGGTAATCTATACAACAGCAGGAAGGTTTTAGTTGAAGTATTCAAGAATGTTGCTTCACATGAACAAATTTGCATCCATACATGTACCAATCCTTTTCACATTGGAATATGCTGAACAAATCCTATAAATTAAAAAATTAGTTGATTCTTGGTTCTTCATGCCAATGTTGGCACTGCAATGATATACTTTGATAAAGTTGTATAGTTGTTGTATAGCTCTTTGACCTTTTGTTTTACAAGTTCATATTTTTGGAGAATTGAGATCAGTCTAATCGTCAAACTGATATGCCATGAAATATCATTTTGAATCATCATTTATTCTTGCATGGAAAGATTCAAGGTGCATCTTGTACTTTATTGTTCAATTCTAGAATGCTGCAGCGGTGGCTGGGCTTTTCCGCATGGAAGTTAAGTAGCTCATGAACTTCTTGCTGTTGCAGAATCGATACCAATCTTTGGTTCAGCCAATAATGCATATCGAGCCAAAGGAAATCAAGTTTTAATATACTCAAGCATTGAAAGAGTTATATTTCTTACTTTCATTTTCTTTCTATATTTTGGATGACAGCCGTTGGAATGACGTGATGCTAAGAGGAATCATTCTGTGGCTTGAGCTTGCCTGGATCATAGGTCTGATCATGTTTTCCATTCAATTTCAGGTGGGGTGCTATGTTGGCTGGGGAGGAAAGACGCCACCATGTTTTCTATCATTTTAGGCAGTATCCTGAGCAGGGGCTTGGTCTGAAGCTCAGCCTTTTTCTAAAGGGCAGAGAATGTCATCGTTGTGCAATTTTGCATTGTGAATGCAGTAGGAACAAGATGATGTATGGAGTTGGAGAATCCCTTTTTTTCTTTCTTTGAGGAAAGAGAATCAACAATGTCGAACCAGAAAATTGCAAGCCTAGAAGGAGATAAGTTAAAAGGCAGAAGTTGTATATGTATGATCAAGGTTAAGTTAAAGGCCAGGCCCTGGTTGATTTAAACTATTATATTTTAATAGTCTATAATAAATGTATAAATGTGCTGTTATCCCTTTGGCTTAACCTATGCCTTGAATGAATAAAGTTTTCTGTTATGAGAATGGTCTTGTACCTTGTAAACTCTTTCCAAGTTACAGTGATAGTGTTTATTTTTCTTTTTTGGGAAACGAGATGATGAAGGCAATTGTATCAACAGAGCTTTTGGCCAATAATGTAGGAACCTACCTAGGTGTTGTCTCGTGGATGGTATTTCAAACCATTTTTGTTATCTTTACTATGTGCATGTTAGTTCTTAAATGAGCTTGGTGTAAGTTAGTGTTTGTGTACATTTTTGTGATTGAAACTTGAATCATAATGGATTGGAATGAAAATTAGAATGATTATATTCTTACATGTGTTTGATTCGTGATCAGAATTAGAATTGGATGATGGTTTGAGCTAATCTTTTACAGAATCAATTAAATTGAGATGTATTTTTGGAAGATTATTTTTTTATTTAAATCTTATGTTTTGAATATTGAAGGAGAATTAGAGTATTTTCATTTTAGAATGAAAATTAGATTTCTTCCAACTAAATGGTTAGAGCAGGAGTTATTTATTTTTATTCCTCATTTTATAATCCAACTCTTCCTAGCCAAATATATCCTTAGTTCATTAGCGCTTCCACGTGGGCTAGATATGGGATCTCTTTGAGCAACAGCCTAGGGATGAAATCTGCATTTCGAAAAATCCTATGATGACTCCACTTCGGGCGTTAAGCAATTCTTGCGAACCATTAATGTTAATTCCAACTGATAATAAAAGAGCACAGGATTGCTGACTCTTTTAGGTAATTCACTAGTTATCCATTTGTTTCAGTTTCATATAATTATTGTGCACTTAAGCATCTGTCTTATTTGCATTTGTTCCATTCCTGATACTCTGAGAAACCACTGCTTGTCACAAGATAAGCTTATGAGCAGCATCATTGGCTTGCAGCTTTCTATCTCACCAGTCTTATTTTACTATGTATTCCTCCAAGCAAAATTGTTAGGATAAAAAATAAATAATATTCTATATTTTATCTTGATTTATAAATATCCTCTTATACCTTTAATTACTGTAATATCAATCTTATATTTTTTAAATTTATTATAATATCCTCCACCAGCCTCTTTTAATTTCCATGCTTTTGACCGATATGGATTTGCTGGATTATTTTAAAGTAGGATGGAATGTGACGAGTACTCAAAAGAATCTAATGAATAAAATACCCAAGCCTTAACTTGAACTTTATTTTCTTCTCCAACCCTCCTTAAGACCGCCATGCAACCAGCCACCCGTGTCCTCCTCTCTCTTCATCTTCTTTTCCCTTTCCTTGTCTTCCCCCTCCTCAGTCTCCCTTCTCTTTTCCCTCTCTTTCTAGAAGTTCTCTTCTATTGTTGTTTTTCTTATCAGTGGGAGTTAGACTACAATTTATTTTAGGATCTGACAAAAATTTAAACTCAAAAATTAGCGTGCAAACATGAGAAGGAATTGAGAAGTTACCATGGGAGATATGGCATTGGATGATGTTTAAGCATTCGAGTAGACCTCAAGGCTAACAGAAATACTATGACGCTAGTCGTTTCCCCACTTTGTTCCACGTTCAACATGGCCCTAGCATGATGAGGCTAAAATAATAAATTTATTCAAAACGGTTAGCTTTTTTTTGAACGATCTTGATATATATGCTGTTGTCATTTGAGATGAAGAATTGAAAAGAAAAAGTGATGGGCACCAAAACATTTCTCGTTTTGCTCTATAAATGAGACGAAAAAATGAAAGAAAAATGCTAAAGTAATATCGAGTTTCTAGATTTTGCACTGTAAATGCCTCAATTATTGACTTGATTGGAAAATTACATGATCATTGTGTAACTTTTCTCGAGAGATTTCTATATACATTATCACTTCACTACTCAAGATCAATGTTAGTTTTATACTGGGAAAATTAGAAGAGGACTAATATTAGTACTTAAGTAAAATTGGTTTTCTGGAAGTTGCAAATGATAGATTTTGTGGATCTGGATCCTCTCTGGTTCCAAGAATGAATTGGAGAGCCCTATGGTGCCATCACAACTATCCATATAAAATGCATCAGCTTGTGACGAAAAGTAAGCAATTTAAGAAGTTTTCTAGACTTTGTGTTGCCCAGAAAGGATAGCAATCCAAGAAGGAAGTGAATTGGGTTCTTAAAATTTTAACTAAATCCAAAATTTGAAAAAATATATGCTTCAATTTAATCTAACTAAAGTAAATATGAAGTGAATGCAATGTGCAACAATATAATTAAAACAATAAATGTAAAGCAAGAATTATAAATGGAGTAAAGGAAAAAAAGCAAGATACAACATAAATAATTAAATTTATAGTGGTTCGGTGCAACTCTGCACCTACGTCTACTTCTCAAACTCTTCTTAGCACAAGTAAAAATAGAAATGAAAAACTCAATAAATGCTTGATGAAGTTGCTGAATGATTGCTCAAATATTATTTCAACTTCTCTTCTTGATGCTTGAGAGGATGTAGAAGATGATGGAGATGATTACTCTTAAAAATCTACACAATTTTATGCATCACTTTTTCTCTTCTTCAAAAATATTCAATGAAACTCTCACAAAAGAAAGTATTTTTCTATTTAATCCCCTTCTTCTTACTTTCTAAATATTTTTCTTGTCTTTTGTAAGCTTGGTAGTAGTCGGAGAGTAAGTTGTGATCATTGGAATGCTTGCACTAGCCGTTGGAGTGAAGAAATAGCCATTGAAGATGTATAGAAAACTACCTATTATAGCTTTCCTATATTAGGAGTCAACTCAAATTCCTCGAAAGTCGACTTGAGCTGTCCACAAGTCGACTCAACCTTTTCAAGAGTCGACTTAGCCTCAAGTTTGAAAATTTTTGCTTTCTATCTTTTCTAAGAGAGACGACTTGCCATTTTAATGAGTCAATATGATCTATCCTTGGGTCAACTCGAGCTCTTCTGAGGTTGACTTGAGTTGGGGTCAAAAAAATGCAATCTTCTATCTTCTCTGAAAGAGTCAACTCTTGCATGTCATGAGTCGACTTGAGCCCATACCAGTCTACTCCAACCATGCCAAAGTGAATCCTTTTCTCCTGAGGTCGACTTCTAAACTTTCTGAAACTTAAAAGCCTTCTATTTTTTTGCCTATTTCAGTTTAGAAGTTGGCTCCTATGCTTCCAGAGTCGACTTCACTAAGTCAAATAATTAAAATTTTTCTTTAAATTGCTTTGACTTAGCTTTCTTTAGGATATTTGTCCTATAGATAAAATCTTTATTTTAAGCACTTGAGAAATCCTATATTCACTCTTGAAATACTCGATTAATATTATAATTACTAAAATATTTTGTAATCATCAAAATCAATCATAGGATCATTAATCTTTGTCTTTTTGATAATGATAAAACTTTAAGTATATATGCAAGTAAAGAGTAAATGTATTTTAATTAATTTATCAATATTAAACATGAAGTAAATAACTAAACACTTGTAAGCATATATTTCATGAATATTTTTAATTTCAAATTTCTTGAATCAAAGCACATTTCAACATATACTCATTTTAAATGATTGTCTTAATTCAAATAAATGAGCATTTTAAGTATTTCAAATATGTGATCAACTCAAGTAATTTAAGCATATACTCAACACATCATACTTTCCTTCTTTTTGACAGCATCAAAAAGTGCAAGAAAAAGACTCAGAAAATATCATCAAAATCAACTCAAATTCAAGTAAACATACATTTAATTTTTAGAATTTGATTTGAGTTATTCCTCTTTTAAATTTAACTAAAATTTAGCTTTCAAATTCAGAAAAAGTCAATGAGATTCCTTCCCTTTTGAATTCAATTTTGAACAATATATATTCAAAAATACTTCTCCCCCTTTTTTTTGAAGAATATAAATGAAATGAGTAAATTTAGTTTGAAATTTACTTTGAGCCAAATTCAAGAAAATAGAGTTTTTCATTGTGAATGACTTTGAATAGATCAAACAAAGCAAATCCTAGGATATATTCTATTTTTCAAAACTCATCCTTTTCTTTTCTTAACAGGTATCAATCAAGCAATTTTAGAAAGATATTGATTTTCTTAGCTTGTCTCAAATGATATACTATTAAGAATATATCAGAGCAAAATAAATTTTAGGCAAAACAATCTTTTCTTTTTGCCAAAAGATAAAATAATAGAATATAAGACAAAAATAATCTATTTGGCATTACTTGTGAAAATTCACTTAAGTAAAAAAAATTCTTGATACCAATTGCTTTAAAATTCAAATCATATATCAATTGTTTTGAGAAAGATTTTCTTGATACCATTTAAAGATGCCATTTGAAGATTTAAAAGGAACAATTTAAAATTTATTTCTTTAACAGTCAATGGTAGAAAATTTATTTTTCTTGATTCTTTCCCTTTTTCTTCCAAACTAAGCATATGCAATTAATTTAAATGTATAATTATTTCTCCCCCTTAGTTTTAATTATAAATAAAGCACATATTCAAATAAGCAAATAAGTATAGAAATCAAACATCAAATGTACTGAATTTTTATAAAATATCAACTTTCATTCTTTACCAAAAACAGATTACACCAAGATATCCAAAATGCATGAGAGCTATATCTACGAAAAAGATGGATTGCTAGGGGCACTGCAGCCTTAGGGAAAAAGATCCTAGCATCCTAAAGGATAGGTCAGTAGAATCTTAGGTAAAGGATCTATTGTAAAATATGCGGGATTTTATGCTTGAATTTTTAAACTTTTTTGAAATTAATTGCAGCGGAAGATGTAGATTAAACTATTTAACCTACAAAAGCATGTAATCTAATTACTAAACCATATATTTAGGACCTATAACATGTCATAATGCATACATAAATCTAAAAATTAAAGTTCTTTGATATTGATTAGATCAATATCCTAGATTTAGAATAGTTCTAGATCAAATCCTAGATCGCATCTTGGTAAGAGAAGAGATCAAATCTCTTACCTTCGCATGGATCGAGAATACTACGATCGAGTCCTAATGTTGCCCTTGATGCTTGGAGCTGTACACGCATCAACCTCTACAGATAGTCTACATGAGGTTGTAACACAAATCGAAGATTCATCAAACGAAGATCCACTCGAAGTGCTAGCTTCTCGCGGATCTCTCCTGATGGTTAATCTAAAAAATATTCTTTGGATCTCTTGGACACTCCAAGAGATGAAGAATAAAAGGAGGAATAAGGAAGAAACCCAACTCTTGGATCTCCAAAAAATCAAAAAATAAAATACAAGAAAAATATTCTAAGAGAGGACAGATCTTCTCTTTCAGGATATCAACGATTGATGTCCTAAAAGTATCTCTATGTTAGAATAAGAGGAGACATTCTTCTCTAGATTTTTTTTCCAGATCTAACATTCTCTGATTTTTTTCATAGAAAAATCTCACAAATAAATAGAGAAGAAGGATTCTCAAAAAAATTCTAAGAGAAGACCTTTCTTTTCTTCTTCTTCTCTCATCAGGACATGATCAGATCATGTCCAAAAAGAACCACCATGCCCCAACATCTTAGAACACTCATCTCTACACCCTCTCCCTCTCTCTCTCTCAGATTTTTATCACATAAAAAATAAGAAGGGAGAAACATAAAAGAAAAATACAAGAGAAGATAATCTTCTCTCTTACCTTTGTCTCTTCAAGACATCAATTTTTGATGTCTTAAAGAAAAGCCCTTCTCCAAGATTCTTGACACCCATGACCACCACTTCTTCTCCCTTTCTCTCATCTATTTTTTCAAGAAAAACTAGAGGTGTTTCATGTCCAAAACTAAAGAATAGGACGCGTTCCCTAAAAACATGGAAGACTAGGTCAAACCTAGTCCCTCAAGGATTCTATGGAGAAGATCTAGGAGGCGTCCAACTCTTGGATGCCTCCCCATAATTTTTTGGCGTGGGATCAGAGAATAACGCACAAAGGGAAGAAAAAAATGGCACACATAACAATGGGAGGAATGGAGAAAAATTGGTGCAAAGATGAGAAGAGTTTTAGAGATCATGGACTCTATCAAATAAAGTCCAAATCAAAATAGATTTCTAAATTTGAACAAGTCAAATTTTATTCTAGAAATATCAGATATTATTGGTGTGGGAAATCTCATATTGGCATGGAAAAAATCTCACAAAAATTTGGAAACAAATATGTGGGCGTGGGCTCTCTTAGGTGGCGTAAGGGAGAAGATGGAATCCTAGTCCAACTAGGATTCTCTTATACACTAGGTCAAATCCACTAAAATTCTTTTCTAATTAGATTTGAGAGAACCTATTTAATGAAAAATCTTAATCCAATTAGAATCCTAATTAAATTAGATTTAAATTATATTTAAATCTAGTTTAATTTCTAATCAAATTAGAAATTAGGTATACTCAAGTTCTAGTCTAACAAAGACTTGTTCTCCCTTACAATTGGCTTATCCAATAAATCAATTAGATTTAATCCAATTAAGTTTAAACTAATTCTAATTGAATCTAATTCAATTAGACTTGATCTTAGCTTGATTGCTCAATTTAATTGAGTAAATTAGCAATCCAATTGCTAATCGATTCTCCTACAACACTTGCATTAGGTCAAATATCAATCGCATTGATTGTTTGACTTTAGAACGATTCTCAATCATTGATCAACCATCTAATCAGATTATAATCTATGTGCGTAACTCCATAGGTTTGAACTTTAGCTGATAGCATAGGAATCAATTCCTGTATCAATCAAAATGACCATTTAGTAATGGTACCCGACGTTCGGATAGGTCAAATGTATGTAAAGCAATATTTTTAGAATCTCGATCTATAGTTATCGTATAATTCATCCCTTTGACTAATAATGCTTAAGACGACTTCGAGTAAGCTATCAACACTCATACAAGTCATCTCTATTGTATTTCAAAATTTTATAAATCTCGTGACTCCTCATGAGGATTATCCAGACCTAGGTTTTGCTAAATTGAAATACAGCGAGATATTCTCTTCCTAAAGTTAATCAGGAGTAGTCAATTTTATCTTAACTCACACATCGACTTCATAAGTATTTGACTATACCTAAAAATCTTTCAAACCTGTATTAGAAATATTGACAGTTTGGTACCAAAGTACAGTGAGTTGCTTGCAAGTCACCATGATGATCTCAGGTCAGAGAGACACTTATACCCATTGGCCTTAGCTAGCTACTCTTGACAGTAAAGTGCTACATTGATCACATTCAATGCAGATATACTCCTACATTCTACCTAGATGCCATACCAATGTCTCCACACCATTTGATTACGAGGACAACCAACGCATATAGCATACAACGATCTATACTTGATAAGTTATCATTCTTGTTAATAACTTATCATTTGATCATGAACAATTTAAGAACCATCCGATAAATCTTTTTTTATTAATTAATTGAGGTTCTAAGGACTTCATCATAATTTAAAAGTTTATGTAAGAAAGATAGAACTTTTATGATGAACCAGCCAAATAACTATTATTATTAGATAATTCATATACAAGTTTCAATCATCTATGACTTAAATGATTGGCTTTAGGATACATTTTCAACAACTTTCACTTAGACTAAAGTCAATCAGAATGATATCAAATATCTTATCTTTCACTTGAGTTAGTAAAACTCCGTAATTTCAAGATCTTAGCAAATGGGTTGGTCAAGTTCTCCTCTTCCATCGATCTTCTAAAGATCGATGTCATTCAGATTTAATATCTAAGATGAAAGTGATGCAGAATATGCTGGTCCTTTGGTTCTTTAGCCTAAGCTATTGCTCTAGTGCTACGATAAGACTGGACCATCGGTGAAGGATGCCACACCCAAGCTGCTAATGAACCCTAGCAACTATATAGCTCATATGGCAGCATCATATGCCACAATGTACTCTACATCACTAACTAAATAGGTTACAATATTCTGCTTGAAATCTTTCCAGCATATTGCTCCTGTAATTAGGGTATGACACTGATGCGTAGTCGTTGATAGCATCAAAAATAATCTACTTACTACATAGATAGGATGAGTTGAGATCGTATCCTTAGTGACCTTGGACTAAGTTGAGATTATAAAATAAAAGAGAATATTTATTTTGAAAATAAACTATCCTAAAATTAGTGTAATTAAAGAATAAAAATTTTGGGAGTTGAATTAATTTTGCACTAAAAAAAATGTCTCTTTTTTACTTTTTTTAAAATAATTATGATTAATCTGAGAAAAAATACCTATCTTTTCTCGACATGTCTCATACCCATAGATCACGGCATGTCTCCAAAAAGTACTAGATAAACAACTCTTCTTTTCTTGGCACATTCCATACCCATGGATCACGGTGCATCTCCGGAAAGCAAAAATTATTTCTAATATTAATCTAACAGGAAAGCATAAATAAAAGCCTATAAAAGAGCGAATAAAGAACTCATGATAATTTTAAATAAAAAGTATAATCTTTATTGCATATAAAAGAGATACAAGAAAGTTTAAAATAATAGAACCCGCTCTGTGTCGTTATAAAATTTCTTCTCCCCTTCCGAGACTGCTAGCTTAGCTACTCATGAATTAGTCCCTTCCTATTTCTCTATGCAAGGCTCTAAAAGAATTTCTGAGATGATTCTTAAGTGAAAGTACAAGAGCCTTTTTATAGATGATAAGAAGAAAGGATTTTATATGGTTTTCAGATATGGGACTAAAGAAAATAATAAGAATTAAAAGATGGATGGATGAGATTGAAGGATCAAGAATAGATAAGATAAGAAAGAAAAATTATCATTTAATACAAATTCTTCCTCTTAAAATATTTTTAAATATTATTTTTTTAAAAATTTCAAAATCATCCTTGCATGCCTGATTTCTGCATTATTGCTATGCACTTCTTTCCTTATTTTATCTCCGCGAACATGCCCGAGCCATGACGCCATGTCTGCCGTTCTCATGTATTTCCATATTCATGTGAAGCCTCACTCCCGCACTCACCGCACCAAGCCAAAAAGTCACACGGTGCTGCATCATTCTATGAAGACAGGAACGAGCCAATTTCCCCGCTTGGTCCCTTAAGTATTTGCCGGCTTCTCTAACGCCCGGCAAATTTACCCTCTTTGATCATTTAATGCTTAATGGGCCCTTCATTAATTGCTAAAGCATCCTCTCTTAAAAATCTTTTCTCTTTATGTTAATACCATACATATCCTCTGCTTCATTTATATTTAGCTTATTGTCGTATTTCATGTATCATATCTTGCCCATGTCCAGTCGATGCTTTAACATTCGTGCGAGCTCCTTGCCATATGAAAATTCAATAGCTCGAACGGGCTTGCAAATATTGAGACCTTTTGTTGATTGGTTTGTAAATAATTTTTATGATTTATAATTTCTGAAAATAAACATAAGAAGCATCAAATAATAAATAATAAAGATAAAATAGTATAGATTTTAATATTTTTTTTATCATATTTAATATATTCATCATATCTTCTAACTTGAACTTTATTCATTTTCAAGTAAAATAGATACATCAGCATTGTGTACCAACTCGATCTTCAATGAAAAGTTAGGTTAGGCATTTCTAAAAGTAGGTGATACCCAGCTAGACTATTAAAGAGCTAATTTATTGGATTATCAATTTGATCCAGTTAGTGGTTGAGTGTTAGCTATAGAAATTTTTAAGAGCTCTTCTTTCACCAACTCCTTATTTTACTCTTTAAATCCTTTAACTTGATATGAGCCGGATTTATTATCTTCTTGCAAGTTAATCCCCTTTATTATCTTCTTGCTCTCTTCCTTTTTCTTTTTTTAATTAATTTCTTGCATCCTCACCTTTTGATGCAAATCACAATGCTTCCTTAGGCGAAGGGGCCCGATTACTTAGTGAAAAAGAAAAATGCTAAAATTCTCTCTTTTTTTATATTGCTCATTTTTTGATGCGAACCACAATGCTTACTTAGGCGAAGGAGCCCGATTACTCAGTAGGAAACCAATATTTTTTTTTTAATAAAATCTAAGGAGAACTTTTACATACCTCGACCTTTCCATCCAATCTCTTATGAAGTCGATTCTTCATTGAGATCAATAAGAAGAAGACTTTGGAGTCACTCTAAAATTTAGTCTAGTCTAAACTCTACCATTCATTGGATTTTCTTAATAATTTATCCCTCAGCATCTCTAAAATTATCTAAATCGTTAATCACTCATTGATTAGGATGTCTGATCAACTTTAAATCGAAACAAGATTCTGGTACACAAAACTAATTATTTTTGACCATACTCGAGGACTTGATTAAATTAGTTTCCTTCCCCTCCTAACTTAATCTACATTATCCTTAATAGAGTAGAAAAATAAAATAAGCAAAGAAAATAAAAAGAGAGAATGCACCTGCGATAATTTTGCTTTGGAAGTTGAATATAGCTTCATTGATTAGCAGGCTCTTGTTTTAAATTTCTGCAGTTGCAGTAAAGTGAAAAATAAAATTATTGGGTTGCATCCCAACAAGCGCTAAGTTTAATATCTTCAGTCATACCAACCTTCTTATCTATCCAGGATCAAATACTGGATTGAAAAATTTTCGTTGTCTTTCACCTCCAAATTTCAAAAAAAACTTGCGACCCTATTATTGATAACTTTTATTATTTCTTTATAATCAATTTCAAAAAGATGGTTTTCAATCCCTCTCACAACCCTTGGTTCAGTAAGGATTTTTTTTCATTTGTTCTTCTAACATGCTTCTAAATTGGGTTTCCAAATTAGGAGTTGGATCTAATATACTGATTGCTAGGAGCATGTCATATGATCCTATACATATATACTCAGGTGTGATCGAGGGTGGTTGCAGTTCTAGGACCAATGGTGATTCTAAAGAGGGCGGTATTGGAGCAGTTATTGTAGGTAAAGGCTCATATTTCTCAGCCCATGGAGGAATGGTGCTAAAATTGGCTGGCTCTAGTAATGTCTTCACATTTGCAATATACCCATCTAGGTCAAAATCATCCACTCCAAAAGGATCCCAACGTGTATGGACTAGGTC
Organism: Cocos nucifera; assembly: GCA_006176705.1. NCBI lineage: Eukaryota > Viridiplantae > Streptophyta > Magnoliopsida > Arecales > Arecaceae > Cocos > Cocos nucifera. The sequence continues at coordinate 5,804 of QRFJ01004403.1, read as the reverse complement.
CTAAGAAATACTTTTAGGGATAGTTTCCTTTATTGTCTCTTTTACCATATCTACTTTGAAACAAGTAATGGTTTGGTGATCCATGGGGAGCCTAAAATATATTTAACCTCAACTTTCTATTCCTAAATGAGACATTCATGACTCATATCCTATAATTAATACATGCATTGGCTATAGTTAGAAAGGATCATCCTAAAATTATAGAAATTTGCCTTGGATCACTAGAATGCTCCATTTCTAAAATCAAAAAGTCAATTAAAAAGTAAAATTCTTCAACCTTGACTAAAACATCCTCGATTATCTCATGTGGTGCCTTAATGGATCTATCAACTAACTGCAAGATTATCGAAGTAGGTTTTATGTCACTAAATTCAAAAAGATCATATACTAAACTAGGTAAAATATTTATACTAGCCCCTAGATCTAATAAAGCTTTCTCAATATGTAGTTTTTATTATAACAATCGGTACCGCTCTGATATCAAATTATTATGCAAGAATTTCTTGACGTTGTTGAGGCTGAAGAAAGAGTGGGGCGTGCCTCCTTCCTCCATGCTTGGAGGTGCACCCCCTAGGGCATCTTGGCATGAAAAGAAACTAGAGAGAGGAAGAGATGTGGGAGAAAACGATGATCTTTGTTTTTACTTTGTCTCACAACTTAGGATTTACAAGATACATGTATATATACTTGTACGTGGATCGAAATCCTAACCCATAAAAAACTTCCTGGGCTAACCCAATCTGAATGCACTCATCTAAACCCATGTACATTCACGGTCTGATCATGCACTCAATTCTATGGACCCAAACCTAGTCTAAACTCTAAGTAGCCTCCTATGAGACCCACAAACTAGGGCCTCATGACCGTGGAGGGCTGAACCTCCATTCTAGAACCAAAATTGGTCCTAGCCCTAGGACCACACCTATCCTAGTTTCCTAGAGTCAACACTCTGACTCCTCTAGTAGCCTCCCAAGGCTTGGAAGCACCACTAATCCTAACAATCTCTACCTTGGTGCCCTAAGCCTTAGCAAATCTTGTGTGAACCGTCTGCACCATCCTGCTACCTCAGAGCTGACACCATCCCGTCAAAGCCACCTCGCCTCCCAAGCTGCAATACTGATCTGTGCTCCACAGGCCCTAAGACTCGTACTCTATCGCACTTCTTGGCTTCAAACTGATGTTCTTCTGCTCTGATTCTATGGCTGCAACACCAACCTGTGCTCCACAGCGCACCCAGATAGCTCATTGTGCAAACTCTAATGCCTTTGCCAATCCTCTTCAGCTGTTGTGCACCCTTGAAGACTTTTGGGATGACGTCTCCATAACTAAAGACCTGGCTTGCTCCTTTGTACCATCCTAAAATTGTAGGATCCCTTCTACTTGACAGCTGCATCATCTTTCCTAAATTTTTTTAGAGAACCTACAACATTCTTGCACCGACACATGCTGTACCAACTGACACAATCTCCTTAAAGCTATGCCTGTCCACCAACATATGCCTCTCTACCCGAAACTATCATCATCGGTGCTGGTGCTAGGATATCGATCCTCTTGCATTCCTCTACTTTGAACTCATGCCAAATTTTTTCTCCACCTATGAGCCACCACTTCGGAGCTCCATCGTGAAGCCACCTCTCTGAAGCTCCATCTATGAAGCCACCACTCTGGAGCTCCACCTAATCTGAAATCCATCTGATGCTGTAAAAGAATCTGACTCTATCATCAAGTCACCCGAGGCCAACCATCCAATGCTATATTGCTGGGTCTGCCACTGCACCTCATATACCATCACTGCTTCTTCGGACCGTCAATACTTTACAGACCTATCTGAAATCATTTCGAATACCTCCACAATCTATGTACACCTTCGAAACCTAGGAGTTCATCCAACTTTTCTGAATCCAACGATTGAATCCTAGAGAATTTCATCCTAGCCTTCTCCTCTTCTACCCCTGCATCAACCATCGCTTTAGTTACACCCGGAGGAACTATAGCTTAAATACTATCCTGAGCTCAGACCCACCTATCTCATCCCGAGGCTTCTGAGACTTTCTGGCTCTTTCTGAGACCTGCTCCCAGTCTTTCTGAGATGTCTTCTGACACTCTCTACTGAGATACCTTCCTCGACTGCTACACCGTTGAGCCTCTCTCAAACCCATGCCTCTAGAAAAGTACTATTACAGTACTCCAACACTTCCTACCTCATCTCGACACCGCCTTCTCATAGGTATCTGGGTCCTCTCTTGCTATACATACATAAATCATCCTCCACCTGAACCTCAACTCTCCCTGATGCTCCTACAGAAGAAACCTGATCTAAGATATTTTCAACTGTTAGATGCCCCTAGCACTCTCTAAGACCCCCTAGCTCTTCCTGAAACCTACTTTTGATCTCCCTGAGAAGCTCCTAGCATTCCCTACTGAGATACCCTCCTCGACTGCTACACCGCTGAGCCTCTCTCAGTCTCTGTGCCTTCAGAATAGTGCTACTGTAGCACTCCACCACTTTCTGCCTGGTCTTTGCACCACTCTACAACCATCCAGCTTTAACCTACTAAACCTTCATGGATCATCCATCTCCATCACCTCCAAAGCTTTAATCGGTCGCATTGTTGAATACACCCCAACTACTTTTCACAGCCTTCTACTAGACTGAATAGTTGCTTCTCTGATACCAATTATTATGATAATTAGTACCGCTCTAATACTAAATTATTATGCAAGGATCCCTTGACGTTGTTAAGGCTGAAGAAAGAGTGGGGCATGCCTCCTTCCTCCATGCTTGGAGGTGCACCCCCTAGGGCATCCTGCTGTGCGAAGAAACAAAGAGAGGAAGAGATGTGGGTCAACTCTTTGCGATAAAAAATTACGTTAATGAAATAATATATGAAAATAATAAAAGCCCATTACAATGTTCCCAAAATTTTGAAATCAGAAAATGAACTCCCTTGTACCCAAGGCTTTCAGTGTTAGTTATGTGTAAAGAATTGGCTGACACTTGTAATACACTTCTAGGGGCAAAATTATAATTTTGACTATAATTAATGAAATGGGTTATTTTCTATCACACATGTGTATTTAGTGTCTGTGATACATCCTTTGAGTTAATGGTAATGATAATTCATATTTTCAAGAGTTGAAAATTTAAGACATGAATAATCATTATTAACTCATAAACAGCTCCCGACCATAGGATCATCACGAGGATGGTGATTGATCCGGAAGGTTGGTGTACGATCGCTTCTCTTTAGTAGATGAGTCTTGAGTCTACGGTGTGGAGACACCGGAGCGAGAGTACAGGTACTCGTTAGAGAACGAGGGCACTGAGCGTGACCACCTCGAGTAGTCATTAGGAAGTCTACCTTCTCGTCAATGACTGACTCGATGCTGCAGTAGTGTGTCTGGTTCTTTGACCTGAGATGCATCGGCAGTTCACCTTGAGGGTGTTATAGTTTGACTACACCATTACTCGGTCTCCTAGCCATATGGAACCCTGAGGTGTATGTTGGCTATGACATGTTCATTGTAGGAACTGGATTGCATCAAGATGGGAATCTATCTACCTCGGTGGTAGAGGAGCAGCCCTATGATGATCATGAGAATCAAGTCCAGAAGCCCATGGCCATGGCAGAGTGAAATAATAGAAAGAGTTTCTATTTAGATTTTCACATTGGACTCGAATCGAATGATTACATCATATGACAGAGACTAGGGTTTGACGAGTTCACCTTAACCCTAATCTGATCGGGGCTCAAGATAGAAGAACTTAATCACACAGGTAGCTGCACCAAGAGGTTCGCATTCAGCTCTGATGGGTTGCCACCATATACTGCTAGGTGTCACTGGTGGATTTTGGGAGCAATTAGAATGATTTAGATGATCGATCATTCTAGCTGTTCGAATCAGAAGAGTTCTGATCCATCGAAAGGAGTTTCGATGATGTCTATGATAGAGATCATGACATATCCCATTACCATACAGAACTGAACCTAACTGGGTCACACAAACAAGGGTTTGAATCTGGTGATCATCAATTGAACTGATCTAGTTCAATTGATCTGAATGAGATTCAATTAGGTTCAAGGAAATCGTGCTAGCACTCGATTGAACCTAACGTTCTTCTTTTACTATCATAAATAAGTTGTCCTGACTGAGCCAAAGGAGTTTGTGCTCAATCAGAGGCCTTCATATGGTCTGACTGGAGGTTGTCCAAGTCAGAATAGGTTGTCTTATTTGTAAGACATTACCTGCCATTTTTGGTCACCTGCCATTTCTTGTTCTTTGACTTTGGTCAAAAGTCTACCTTTGACTGGTCAAACGTTGACCATTGACACCTTTGACTTTTGACCACATGTCATGCACCTATTGGAGAGCTGGTGGGGGCCTGTCCCCCTGCCAGAACCTGGCAAGGAGAAGGGCGCACGCCAAGGGTGGCGTGAGCCCAAGTAGGAGGCGCCTAGGAGTCCTTGTTGGACAAGGACTCCACCTCCCTTTTGGATTCCAATCAGAGTTCTACTAAGAATCCAGTTTGACTGGTCTTAGGCACCCTCTAAGGAGGATCCAGGGGTCTCTATTCCAACCAATCAGATTTAGATCTGATTTCACAAAGGGTTGTGATTGGTTGAGAGGAAGAGGAGTTGGATCACAAGAGGTCTATAAATAAGACCCTGCGCCCAACCCTAATTCTAAGTGAATGCAATTGAGAAACCCCACGCCCCAAGGCTGCCTCTCCCCTCCTTCTCCATGCCATAGTCTCTTCTCCCCTTGCTCTCCACGTCCAAAAGGTGTTTTGGACTTTAGGTTGGTGCGATTCAGATCAAAGGAAAGGCGATCAAAAGCAAGAAGGCTGCGCTGCTGCAAAAGGACGACTGCAGATCTTCAAAAGAGTTTTGAAGATCCTCCAGATCAGATCCAGATCTGATTTTTGGAGGTGTGATAGAGAAGAAGAGGATCTCCAGATCCAACCCGAGTGGATACCGGTAGAGGCCAGGCGCTTGCGTGGCTAAGATCCAGAACCTTCCGCTGCAATCAGGATCATCTACAGGGTAATAGGATTACCCAAATCAGGTAAATTAAATTTGATTTAATTTATCTTATTTTTATTTTATTTATTAAAATAATAAGAATCAGATCTGAAACATATCAAGATCTGATTGAGATCAAGAGAAAAATTTTTGAAATATATCTCTTGATCTAATCAGATCTGGAACGAACCTGGACCGGGAAAATCAGGATTTCCCTTCAACTGGTATCAGAGCCATGGTTCTAAATTGTTTAGATCTGATTTTAAATTTAAAAAAAAGTGATTTCAGATGTCACATGAGATGTGATCAGATCTGAAATCAGAAAAATTAAAATTAAATGATTTGGATCTAAGAACATGAAGATATGCATGACTAGTTCTAGAATAGAATAGTTCTATAGAATAGTTTTGCATGTCTTTGATTTAATCTGATTAAATCATATTTTAGATCTTCTTATTTACTATTTTTGATATTATAAGTGTTATAATAACATCTGAAAAAAAGCAAATAAAAATTATTTAATTTTAAATATCATATGAGATATGATTGATGCATGTCTAGACTAGTTGTAGAATAGTTCTACATAATTGTCTAGATTAGAATTTATTTTGATTAGATCAATTTAAATCTAATTTTTTAGATTATTATGAGATAATTTAGATCTGAAAATATGCATGATTTGATACATGAGATGTATGCAAAATATGCCATGATTAGATCTAAATTTGTATATGAGATATATGATATAGATCTATAACTGTTTTGTAGATTTACATGTTC